>JACSZP010070174.1:368-15463 GCA_016161895.1 Pinna nobilis
GTACTTTCATAATTTTTTTGGCATAAACATAACGATTTACAGCAAAAACCCTGATGTGAAAAACCACCTTTCTAATTTCTATGAAATTGACATACAGTAGAGTCGGTCTATTATGAATCGGCTTAAAGTGAATTCAGTGCTATAAAGAAGAGGAATAAAATCCCCAAAAGAATTGCTATTTATCTATTTATGTAGTAAATTCTGATGCTTAAAATGAAGGATGCCTATAACAACGTGAAAAGTCAATTCCCTTTGACTTCGTTATAGACCAACTCCACTGTATTTGAGATCTAAGCAAATTTGAGGTTTAATGTGTTCTTTTTTTTATGCCACATTACACCTACATCTTGATTGACTGGTTGAACATGTACTGTTACTTAACGTCCAATTCATGAATCTTTCACTTACATGGAAATGTCACCATATGCCAATTAAGGGTGACAAAAATTTGCCTGTGCTCGGCACTCATGGCCGTTGAGCATGGAGGGCTCTTTAACATTCAGACACCTACCTATTAATTGCCCAACACAGTAGTTTATAGCATGGTTGCCCATTAAGTAACATTTGTATGTAAATTAACCTGTAAATCACTCTAACTCTATCAAAAAGTGCTCAATATGTAAATGAAATTGGGTGGTGGGAGGGAAAAATAGAGTGGGGTAATACAAATAGTGTGGTGGTTAAGGGAAACAGTATGGCGGAACTACCGCGCTATTTTGGCATGAGGGGAATACTGCATGTACATGTATCTCATATTGCTATACTTAAATGTCTGTTTGGTTCTTGAGAAAGGTTATAGGTTTTGATTATTCAACTTTGAATCTTTAGATCTACTTGCAAAACAGAATCGAAAAGGAGAACAATAAAGATGAAATTTCAGTTCAATTGACATATCATCAGACGAGTGGACTCTGAAAAGTTTTTTTTTTCAAATGATTTTGTTTTCCTTAAAGTATTTCTGAACGTGATGTCTTGAGTCAATTGGTCTCTCAGGACAGTGGTATATGAAAAATAAATTGTCACTTTACATTGTATGCAGCCTATGGACATGTGCAAAAATAAAACAACTCATGACTGCCAATCCAGTTTTGCCATATTTGGTAAAATGTTAGAATCTGTGTAAATTCTCTTATGTACAATACAGTAATTATAAAATTGTAAATACTGAATAAATGAAGAAAAATAATGCTAAACATAGATCTCAGAAAAAAATCAAACATGTCAGCAGTGTATACATATGGTCAACACATGAATAAATAAAAAACATTTCCAAGACTAAGAGTTTATCAAAGTTTAGAATGTGACCTAATGCTGCAACTGTTACTATATTTTTCTGATCTTCAAACACTTCAAGGCTAAGATTGAATCAAAGTATAGAATGAAGCCTCATGCTGAGACTATTCGTAAATTTACTGATCTTCAAACACTTATAAGACTAAGATTTATTTAAAGTGTACAATGAGGCCTGATGCTGAGATTATTTGTAAATATACAGATCTTCAAAAACACTTCAAAGACCAAGATTTAATAAGGTTTTGGAATGAGGCTTTATGCTGATACCATCCCCATTTCCAGCTAGGATTTTGTCAGAATGCAGCCTGATGGCAAGATGGTTCAAGTTTTATTTGTTGGATCTTCAAAACATTTCTAAATTTAAGTTTTAAACATTTGTCTAAGAATAAACCTTGATCAAAGTTTAGAGTGAGGCCTAACACTCAGACTGTCTCCATTTTTACTGATCTTCACAGCCATCTGAACTCCTTTGCATATCTGATCAAGTGCATGGAAGGGTACAGACTTGTTGACCGGTAAGTACACCACTTGGTCTATGAGGTACCGTGCCTCATGAGGATAGTAGTGTATAAGTGGGGCAAAGTAGTCCAGGTGGGGGTTCCACTTCTCTGGTTCTATGAGATTCAGCTGTGTGGCTCCACGATACGCGTCTATGCCCATGGCATTCAAGATCTTCACAACATTGTCAGGGTTCTCCTGTAATTACCAACAAAAGTTAAGTAAAGATGTGGAAAATAACTGTCATAATATCTGGTGCTCAGAATTTGATGCCACAGCAGGGTATTAGAATACACATTTTTTGTTATTGCTTGATGTCCCAACAATCTCTCGTTCATACAGCGGGGTCAGGGTTCAAGTAGTGATGAAGATACAGCAGCTACATTTGTACAAATAAACCCAGGTAAAGTCACAGCAAGTCAACTGACAAATTTTCTTCAGGGCTTGACATTAAAGTTCAACCAGTTGCCTTAGCCCATTGAACAAAACGTGTACAATTCAATCAGCACTTACCCATTGTGATCAGCAAGTATATCAAAATTGCCAAAGGAATCTAAAATATGGGTATGAAACCTTTTATTGGGGCAAATAAACTTTGATTACCATTTTACTTTTCTGGTAAGTGCATTAATTAGTAACTATCAAGGCCTTCTCAAGGTTTTTTCACAAACTTACAACAAACCAATTCCAGATTTGAATAAGAAGTGAAATGCTTTAATCATTAAAGCTAGATTTTTCTGTACTTGGGATGAGACAGTAAAAACTAAGGTCCCAGTCACAGTAGGTGTCGGTATGTTTAAGAACGCATGCTGCTGAATGTCTGTAAGTGTCGGGCAGAGGTAAAATATGTAACCCTTCACTAGTATCCCATATAAGTGAAAGGTTCTTTGTGGACAGTTAAAGAACAATACAATAACTTGAGCATTTAACAATTCTAATTAGTTCCCTCCTTGGGTCTTTTTGCTCATTACCCCTCACAACTGTGAGGAAACTGCTCTAAATCAGGTAAACCATTGCTCTATATTCATCAAACGTACCATGACAGTAAAATGAATATTTATCTCTACTAAAATGGTTTTAATAGAGAAAAAAATACATGTAGGAGACAAAAGCTCATCTCAAAAAAGCTTTTAAAATTTTCAACTGAAAATTTTCTCAACATTTCTAATCAAGCATACAATACCGGGTTACTGCCAGTTTTGTAGTAGTAGAAGTATTGTTGTTTAACATTTCACTCAAGAATATTTCACTCATATGGAGATGTCACCATGTGCCAGTAAAGGGCGACAAATTTTGCCTATGCTCGGCACTTATGGCCGTAGAGCGGGGAGGGTTCTTTAACATGCCAACACCTACTGTTACACGGGACCTTGGTTTTTACAGTCTCATCCGAAAGACAGGGACAGCCAACCGCGGAGTGGCGCTGGGCGGATTTGAACCCCGGACTCTACGATTTTAAGTTGAACATGCTAACCACTCGGCCATGGAGATTCCTGCCAATTTTATCATATATTTTGTACATATTGTCAATAAATATGTGCATGTTAAGTCATCCTTGCTATCATAGTTAAGAAATAACTTTGTGAGAAGAGCAACAAAACGAGGCTTACCACTAGAATGGGAAACAGCCAGTAATTGTTGACTTCTGATTCTGAGCCCACCAACGTGACAGATTCAGGAAGTCTTTCCCTGACGTATTCGCCCTTAATCTGTGACGTCTTAAAGTCAGCTCGACTGAAGCATAGTAGTCTCTTGTTCATAGTATATAACAACGCTTTTGAAGGCTGCTGCCTAATTTTCTCGATCAAGTGATCCGGAAAGCCCCGTAGAAATTTTATCACATAGCGCTTGTGGTCAATATTGAAAGTCTTGGAAGCTAACATGCCAAGTTTAACTATACTTGGACAATCTAGA
The DNA here is from genome assembly GCA_016161895.1 of Pinna nobilis. Lineage (NCBI taxonomy): Eukaryota > Metazoa > Mollusca > Bivalvia > Pterioida > Pinnidae > Pinna > Pinna nobilis. The sequence goes on from JACSZP010070174.1 coordinate 4,074, forward strand.
AGCAAATACACAAAATAATACTTCATAATCTTTTTCAAGTATTCCCTATGTCTTTGTACTGGGTATCCATTATATATAGAACACATGCTTTCGAACAGATCTCGATCTCTCACTTTCGCTATGGCACCTCCAAATGCTGTGTAAAATTTTATCACTCCAAAACTAAATAAGGCAATATCACTTCTGGGATTCCCCAGTCTGTCTAGTCCACAGAAGGACTCTGCACAGTCCTCCATCACGGCTAAGTTGCGACGATGGGCTATGTCGATTATTGGGTCCATATCGACCCACTTTCCATACAGGTGTGCTACAAGGACAGCCACTGTCTTGTCTGTTATTAACGCCTCTAATAATTGCAGCTTTGGACTGGTTTTTTCTATGTCTACATCCCAGGGTATGACCTTGATTCAAAATGAGAAAGAATATGTGAATGAGATAATTCATAAAGCAGGGCTTGAAATGAACATTTTTTCCAAGGTTCCTCATGGGGCCAGTAGCTGAAAAAAATCTAATAGCCCAAACAAAATTCTACAGGCCCACATAAAAAAAAACCTCAAAAGAATTTTTTCTATAGGCGATCTAGTTGGAATGACAGGATACTTTCAGTTTGTGATAAAAATGGAATAGATCAATTTATATATCTAATAGGCATAATTTAAGCATACAGATATTTTTTTTTTTCTTTTCTGAATTTCTACTGAACAATAGGGCAAATTAAGATGAGAAATACTGGCTCGATGGATTATTTACTGGCCATGGGCCAGCAGATCACTGCAAATTTTAAGCCCTTTAAAGGGATAAGTTAACTAGTATAAATGTCATTTGAAAAAGTTAAACAAGTAAGGTATTCTCTCAAATGATGAGATTCTCTTTCATTATATACATCATCACAGTAGCCTAAATATTACAGCTTTTGTCTAATGAATTGCAAATCTTGGTTGCGGCAAACCTCATTAACACTGATAGCAGATGTTTTCCGCAAAAAGAAAATTAAATTTTTTGGTTTACAGGACTCCATGATCAGGGTTAGTGGCAGTAAGTTGGTTTGTTGGCTGAATTGCTGTTTAACACCCCACTCAAGAATCTTTCATTTACATATAGACATCACCATGTGGCAGTGAAGGGCAAAGAATTTTACCTATGCTCAGCACTTCTGGCTGTAGAGTAGGAACAGTTCTTTAACATGCCAATACCTACTGTGATATGGGGCCTCGGTTTTTACTGTCTCATCCGAAGGACAGGGATGGCCAACCGCGGAGTGGCGCTGACATGGCTCGAACCCGGCTCTTCCTATTCGCAGTCAAACACGCTAACAATACCTACTGTGACACGGGGCCTCGGTTTTTAATGTCTCATCTGAAAGACAGGGACAACCAACCGCTACATGGCTTGGGCTCACACCCCGGACCTCTCACTCAGAAGTTGATCATGCTATCCACTAGGCCATAGCGGCCTTGAGCAGATAGTAAACAGTGGTAAGGATAAATGCAAAATTTCAACGATTCTTCTCACCTTTAACCCATGATGACGAACTATGTAGACCATGTCTGGTATATTTATGGCAGTCATGATGACCTCTGACCCCACAGGATAATTTTTTACTCGCAGAAATAAGTCGAGAGCGGATCGTACAGAGAGACATGGTAAGACAGGGTTTGGGTTACTTGGATTCTTCCACATGGCCTGCAGTGATTGGATTATTTTTTCTCTCTCACAGTTACAGTTAAATGCACTGGCAGCAGCTTTGAAGAAGTCCTGTGTTTCTGCATCTGTAAAAGGAGAAATGAACAAGATGTGATGTGAGACAACAATGCCCACTCCGCCACAAAGAATGACGTAATAAAAATAAGCTATGGCAAATATTAAAGTTGTGGGGAAATTACTGTAATTTTTTGCATACTGCCTATTGGCTATACATTTTTAAACAAAGAAAAATGTCTCTAGTCCTAAATGCTATCTGATGAAGCGGGATATTCTAATGAAATATTTTTTAAAAACTCCAGAACATGGCGTGTGATGTGATGCCTATCAACTTCAAAATCTCTATTTATTAAAAAAATTACAAACATCAAAGTCAAGGTCACTAGGAAAGACAAAGAGGCCCAAGGGGCCTTAACGATCACCTGAGTAATGAATTTTGTTGAAATTGGCCTTTTGGTTCCTAAGAAGCCTAAAATTTGAAATCTTATAGTAACCCGATGGAAAATGTTTTAACCCAGGGCAGGGCCAAAATCACCCCAGTGCCTTTTCTTGAACAAACTTGAATCTACACCCAAAATGGAAGATATATTCCAGAAATCAGCTGATTTGGCCTTGTACTTTGAGAAGAGAAGATTTTTTAAAGTTGCAAACTTTGAAATTTTTTGGTCATAGGGCGGGGTCATTTTCAGGCCCACGGAGATGGTTTAAATAAACTTGAGTCTGCATCACCCAATGTTGATCCCTGGCAAATTTGGTTGAAATTGGCCCACTGGTTTTTGAGAAGAAGTAAAAAAAATGTTAGAAGTTTATGCACTGACAGATGATGCACGATGCACAACCATGGACGGGAACGGATCGCAATAAACTCAGGTGACCTAAAAACTTGGAATGGAAGGAAGCTTGGCTGTTTGCTTTTCCTATCCTTTAAATGAGACATTTTCTTCTGTATTAAAGTAGATATCAACATGTGAAAAAACCTTCACTGTTCAATAGTCATAAGTACTAAACATGGGCCAAGACCCAATATCTTACCATCATTGGTGATGTCCCTGTTTAAATGATAAGTTCTTGAGTTGATATTAAAAAGCAATACAACAATAATTGTTATTATAACAATAAAATATACAGACCAATGTATACACAGGTATACGGCAGAATGGAACCCTGGGATTTGTCCTGTGACGACATCCTGAGAAGGTTTCTTGTCGGAGGCCTCTGACTCTGCAATTATGAAAGAACAGTACAATGTATATGTGAAACAAGATATCCTTAAGCTTGCTTTGAAAATGAGTTTAAAGTTGAAATATGACATGTAAAGATGTAAATCATAAAGTGTTGCAGGACCCTATTTCCCCTAGTTGTCATGGGTGACCACTGTCATAAGAGACCACCTACAATAAGAGACTTCACACCTTGAAAGACTATCTGTTTGGAATATCATCTCCTCTAAAAGACTAGCTATCAAGTAAAACCACCTGTCATGAGACATCAGTTTCCTTGAGAGCCAAACTATCTTGAGAAGTCAAATATGTTAAGAGTAGAGCTGCAATGAGTCAGGAACTCTCCGATTTGGTTCGATTTCGATTTTAATGTTTCGATTGGATATTTTTGCGATTCGATTTTTTAGGATATATTTCTATAAATATCTGATTATCCCCCTTGCATTTGTTAATGATGAAATATAAAAATCTTATCTTGACCTCAGTTTTAATCACTCGGGAGAAAACTGTAATAAATAAAAAGGTGAATGGCACTGTTTATTGTTTATACATGAAAGTGTTCTAAGTATAATGGTAAAATAGTAAAANNGGGTCGAGTTGTTGCAGCTCTACTTAAATAAGAGACTATTAAAATTGTCATGAGCTCAGTTTCCTTGAGTGATTGACTATCTTAAGAGACCATACATTTTGAGAGAGTTCAGACACACTGTCTTGTGAGACCACTGCCATAAGGCCAGCTATCTGAAAAACACACTCGACAAACTGTCAAAGAGTCCACTGCCATGAGACTACCTGTCTCGAGGGACAACTTATAAGAACACATCTTTTGAAGAAATCATATAAATAAAACCTGTCATTTGAGACCACCTGTCTTGATTGATCACATTTGCATGGCAGAAGGGGTGGTGTCTCAAGACAGGCTCTCTTACGTATAGTACTGAAAATGCATGAGTGCAAGTCAGATCTAACAATCAATTATTGATGACAGTTGAAATCGATATAGGTATTTTTATCTTCGCTTATCTCTTGAGTTCATTTAAAAAAAATCTAAAAGGGCAATAGATTCTAGAATGCTATAGGTACTGTCTACTGTCCATATGGGGAAATTAAAGTAAAGGTTACAAGCCTGGTAATTACATGCCAAAATAGTAATACATGTACCTTACCTAAAAGCATACAAATAACATATAAATTTGTGTATAGTGGTAATATCTTGTGAATTCATTAAGTCATGACTCAGGTGTCACAACATCTGCTTATATGTACATAATTTGTTTCATCGTAAGGTTAAGGTGCAGTATCTAAGATAATCAGGCATTTTTGCACCATCGTGAAAAATATGCGTACAGCTTGAGGGTAACTCATCCTACGAATGCATCCCTGGTTTTATCATAAAGATACATTGTACATATTGATGAATCATAAACCAAGCATACAGTAATGAAATATGCAGAATATGTTGATCTATTGCTAATTTTCAATATGACTTCATACTTGTGCCGTTATACAGGTACATGTCAAATTCAACATTCTACATTTTTCAAGCTTTATAATACAGTGGCTTCTAGCAGATGTATTTAGTGGCACTTTATTTGCCAAAAGCCATCAAACATGTGCTATGTACATGTACAAATAAGTAGGGATCTTCAATGTGGTTAGTCATGCATGGATCCTGGAATCTTTCGACTAGGAAACGGTGGGGTTTTGGGGATGGCCAAATTTTAGCATGAAAAAACAAATGTAGTAACTCATTTTTGTCATACATCATAAACACATGTACTTTGATAAAGATAAGAATAATCGATACGTATTGCACCTAGGTGTACCTGTAGTCATGTTTGTACTAAAAATCTGCTACAATCTTATTCAGGCAACGCTTCCATAAAACTTTTACTTCCAGGAGCGAATTTGGACTACTGAGACCAGTCACCTTAATTTTGAAATTTATCTGACTGAAAAATTATCCAGGAAGGATTAAAGCTACATTGTATATAAAAGCAGAAAACAGTGTTCTCATAGGCCCTTATAAGCATGGTTGTACTAATGAGCACTATGCTATTTGTATTACCCCCACTCTACTTTTCTCTATATCACCCTATTTTCTCTCTCTCTCACCATTCTATCAAATTTACATTTCTGGCAATTATTTTAAAAATATTGTGATTCACAAGTTAACTTATTTACATGTAGTTTTTATTTGAAAATGCATCTCCTGTCACCTTAGCCGTCTATAAATAATCTACTGGGAGAAGCAATTCACATGTAAATGTATCTTCTCCCCACTTTCCATGCACTAATTAAGGTATCTCTGCATTAAATTCAAAATGTCTGGGGATAAAAATAAAGTCACAAAAAGTACTCACTCACCAACCTAGTCTCTTTGCTAAATCTCTTCTCCAAGATCAAGGCATCATGTCAACCTGTGAATATAAAATAGAATTTATTCCCCAATTATCCACAAACATGTACATGTAGGCCTATTTATTTCTTAACTACCATGATTAAGTTGTCTTCCGTGATAAGATATAAAATTCCAAAAACTTTCAAACTTAAATTATTTTAAATGTATGGTCTGAAAAAAAGAAAAAATCAATACATGCATGTATGTGCATGTATCTTTAACTTGTTTGCATCAAGATAGATAAGAATAATCTATAAGTGTATAGCACCTTTGTGTACCTGTACATGTTTATACTACAAATCCACTACTGGTCCCCGACCAATTCTCGCCAAGTACCAACTCTCGCCACCTGATTTTAGCTGCTGCACTGTCGATCTTGCAAACGTGCATATTTTCAATGAATAATAGAAATAGTAGTTTGAAGGGAAACCATTGTTCTAATTTCTGAGCGAGTAAAACTAATAATTTCAAAAGTAAACTATAAAATTGGGGAAAAATAAAATGAGGGGGCGAGAATTGGTACTTGTCGAGAATAGGTCCTTTGCCAGTAGAATCTTATTGAGGTAACGTTTCCATAGAACTCTTACTTCCCGGGCTGTAGCTACATTTAATAATCATGTAAGCTTAATTTTGTATGCTCAAGCATGCACATAATTTAAATGAAATTTTAAATAGAAATAACATAAATATTATACATTTGTTGCCCTGGTTGGAGGGATATATGCAGATTTGTTTACCCAAGGCAAGTCATATTTCCCGAGGGAACAATAAATTGTTTATTATACCGAAATACAGAATCAGTAAAGACTATCCCCTTCAGACGCCACGGATTCAGAATGAAAATATAGGCACTGTCTATCTGAGAGCGCAACGCTATGCTACATTTATTCTTTGAAAGTTTTTGTCTATGCTTATGACGTCACAATGTAGATGTGATGTACTGTTGCAAATGTAGATGAAGGAAATTATGAATGTCTGTATCAACCGTCTGAAATGAATGAAAGGAATAAAATTTGAAAGTAATGTCTCCACGTAGGCCTATACATGTATGGAAACATCACCATGTGCCAGTGAAGGGTGACAAATTTGGCCTATACTGACTCTGATGGCAATGAAGCAGTGACGTGCCTACACCTACTAGGACACCGGGGCTGGGCACCATAAAACTTTTAAATTTACTTAAGTCTGAGAATCTAGTCTCTCGGCCAATCAGAATTCAGAATTAGCTAGATTTGAGATGCTTTTCAGACTTAAGTAAATTCATAAATTGTATAGTGCCCAGCCCGGACCTCGGTCTTTACGGTCTCATATCCCAAAAACAAAGTCAGCCAACCTCAGGGGGTTTGGATTCGAATCAATATTTACTTCACTATCAGAAGGGGAACCTACTAACCACTAGGCCAAGGTGAACCAGATGCCACATGGAACCCATCACCTGGACAGGTGACCCCTTCCCACATCCATACAGCCCTTTTGTTACTTTATCCCTCAGCTGAAGCCTCTGGCTTCAGAGCATGCATATTAAAATTAGATTAGCTACATTGTATGTACAGTACCTGACTCATTGTATGTACCTGACTCACCTGATCTCAACTCCTTCACCCCTGAAGAAAAAGTTGGATTTGTCTAAACCATTGATTTAATGAAGAGTCTATTATTTTTCAGGGGTGACAGATGAGCCCTCATGGCTCCATCAAGCACTCTACCCTATGATCGTGAGGTTGTGGGTTCAAATCCATACTGTGGACTTCGCTGATTTTCTCTCTTTTGGACGAGAGAGTAAAATCCGAGGTCCCATGTCATAGAATGTGTCGGCACATAAAAGAAGCCTGGCAACTCACTTGCCATAATTAAGTGCCGAGGATTGGCAAACTTTTTATAGTCCTTTACTGTCTTTCCATGACATCTCCATATGAGTGAAAGATTCTTGAGTGGGACGTTAAACAAAAGGACATCCAACCTGTAATGCTTTAACCAAACGATTATTCATACCCCTTAACATCAAGCTGTGAAAAAGCAAGCTACAAAAAGCTTGCCAGTTCATAACTCATAAACAGTGGAAATTGACATGCAAAACTAAAAGGATGCAAACAAAGTATAAATTGATCATCGATGTAAATATGCAAGTTTGGCGAGTAAAAATTGATTGTGCACCCTCAATACAATTTACAATGCATATGATAATAAAAATCCACCTGTCACCTAAGGCTACGCTGTACAGAACCAGCTTTTAATGACTGCTTAAGCTGAGCAATTTCTGAATTGCTATCAAACATAGAAAATACTTTGTTTTATCTGCACAGTGTAATTTATTGAAATTTTATTCTTTTCAGTTTTTATACAGTCTGAACTTATGTAATCTTAATTTACCCAGTATACATTATTTATCAAGTGTAAAAGCAATTTCAGCTATTAAAAGAAATTAAAAATTAAAATAAAAAATCTTAAAATTAAAAGCATATTCCAAAAGTTTGCAATGAACAAATACATTATACATGTATCTTGTTGACAGTCTTGTCATACTACCAATACAGCCATGAAAATGTGGTTTATAAAGTAGAACCTGTCTTGGTAGACCACCTCTACAGCCATGGAAATGTGGTATATACAGCAGAACATTTCTTGTGAGACAATCTCTACAGCCATGGAAATGTGGTCTATTCAGTAATTCTATCTGGATAGACCACTCCTCCAGCCAAGAAATGTGATTTGTACAGTGGGACATGTCTAGACAGACCATCCCTACAGTAAAGGATGTGCGGTATATACAGTAGAACCTGTACTTGACATCCCATCCCTACAGCAATGGAAATGTGGTATATCAAGGCAGGTGGTCTCTTAAGACAGGTTTTTCTCTAACATACAGGGGACGCTATGGCTTAGTTAGGTTACATGTAGTGTGTATAGTCGACTTCTGATAGTGAGGTCCAGGGTTTGATCCCAAGTTACATTGTGGTTGGTTATCCATGTCTTTTAGATGAGACAGTAAAAACTGAGGTCCTGTGTCACAGTGGGTGTTGGCATGTTAATGAACCCTCCCTGCTTCTGTAGCCATAAGTGCTGACCATAGGCCAGAACTGTCACCCTTCATCTACAATTAGCTACATCTCCATAAAAGTGAAAGATTCTTGAGTTGGGCGTTAAACAACAGTTCAACCCAACATTCTTATACTGCTCTAGCGACCACCTGTATATAAAGACCACCTGATAACAAAGATCAATTTTTGCTGTCCCCAATAGTACCACTTGTGTACACATCAACCTCTATATAAAGACCACCTCCACATAAAGACAGGTTTTCTTGTGTCCCTATGGAGGTTGTTATATATAAGTTTTACTGTATGTAAATATTTTATAATTTCTTAAGACAAAATGCATATCTCCCCCATTAAAAACTTAAGTTTCCAAATTAATTCTCAGTACGCTTTAGAGTATCCCACAGGAGAACAACAAATCTCCCTAATGTGAAACTATGGATGGTTGGCAAGTCGGCCTTTCAGTAAAGACCAGATAATTTTTCCATGAAAGAATATTAGTGTACACAACATGTACCAGTACATCTCAATTAAGGCAAGTTACAATGTATTGAAATAATATACATGTATATGAATCCCCTCAATTACTGAAAAAAAGGTGATAAATATACACACATGTATCAAACTTTAAAATTTTAAAATTAAAATGATTTACCATTATATAGCATACCAGTATCAACTCCAAGTTCCTTGATGTATCGAGGTACAGTGACCAGGTATCAATGTTACCTTTTACACCTACATGTACCCGTGTCATACAGGTATTTTTACGAGGTTCATCATGAAAATTGATTATGCAAATAATACGGGACAAAGAATTATAATTAGTCGAATATTCCTCCCTCGTCTAGTGTGCATTGACTGGGCAAGACGTGTGTACATCATCAGTAAGGCCAAAGGTACTTATCTATTTGGTTTACAAACCTCTGACTTTAAAGTGGTCATGGTGTTTTTTGTTTTTTTTTATGTACAGTATTACTGTCATGACCTTGTGTGTACTCTATATCTAGATACATTTTCTGCTGTTCTTATTGTTGTTTAACATCCCATTCAATAATATTTCATTGTCTGTATGAATGTTTGTAAAGAGCTTGAACTTTTAGCGTATACTCAGATACTTTGGGCATTGAATAGTACAAAAGGGATATTAAATGAGCCACCATCTGCTGTGACAGGAGACCTTGTTTTCAACAATCTCATTGGACTTCCTGGATCCACCATTTGTAAATGTCTGTCTTCTTGTAAATTTTAAGAACTAAATTCTTAGCAAGAAAAGGTGTCTTGTACATTCACCTACCTAGTATACACGTATGCAATATATCTAAATTTTTATGGCATGGTAGGGCTTACATGTAGGTATTTCAGATGTGGCATTTGACTGTTACAGTGTATACAATATTGTACAATGAAGTTACATGAGTGTAGGACACACGGTTAATAAGTGGAACTAATGCTGCAAAATAAACTTGATATGGCCTAGTTTCATAATTCAACAAGTCAAATCCATAAAGTAAACGACATAAACAGGTGTGTAAACAGGTATTGTAAGTTAGAACAGGACTTGGGGATTAAGTAGTAATATACTTATGGTAATCCTGCTAATATCAAATATACATGTAGTATACATGAAATATTAAATAAGTGTGTGTATGAGAGAGAGAGAGAGAGAGAGAGAGAGAGAGAGAGAGAGAAGGGGATGGGGTGGAAATCACAGAGAGAGAGAAGGGGGGGTGGGGGGTGGGGGGTGGAAACCCATATGGTCTTTGAAGATATGGTCTCTACATGCAGGTCCCACTGTAGTACATGTATGATATGTTGTCTGTCCATGCAAGAAAGAACAGCTTTTGTCAAATGGAGACATACATGTAGGCCTACATTGTAAACAAATATGTCTAAACTACTCCCAATATAGTAGAGACCCCCTTTCAAATTAATCCTTACCACTGCAAGTTTGGACTGCAGATTGTTGCTAGTTCTGACTGTGGCCAGTTCTGACTGCAGAGTATGAAAGAACAGTGAAACTTGCCTTAAGAACAACCCCATAAAGGCATAATAATTTTAAAAAAACTTAAAATACATGCAGTTTCTCGTTACTCTAGAATACTCAGGCCTCACTGTAGCGACACTCATACAAATCAGACCTGCTGAAGCTCTGAAAACCACTTCAGTGTCTGATCATTTAGGTTTTACTGTACCTAGATGATTGCCTTACTAATCAGACTAATTCAAGCCAGTCGCTTGATTGATCTTAATCAATGGAGAGTTTCCACTGTACTAAGAAGGCCACTTCACTAATATCTGAACAAATCAAGCCAGTAAATGTTGTTGTTGTATTGTTGTTCAAGGTTCCAGAATCTTTCACTCGTATGGAGACGTCACCGTGTGACTTTAACGTGCCAACACCAACTGTGACACGGGACCTCGGTTTTTACTGTCTCTTTCGAAGATAGGGATGGCCAACCACGGAGTGGCGCTATGCAGCTCGAACCCGGATCTTTTGATTCGCAGTCAAACCCACTCGGCCATGGACAGTAAATGTGGGGTCTTATCAAAGAGGTTTTACTGTAGTGTACCATCTCACTTATCAGACCATTTCAAGCCAATAATTTACATGTAGGTGGTCTTGTCATTTAGGTTTTACTGTATAGTGAAACCTTACCCACCAAAAGTGACTGAGTTACGGGTTGCATAGATTAGTGAGGTCTTTTAAGTAAGGTCTACTTTGCCAACACTTCTATTCAGCAAGCAGAATTTTACGAGAATTGAGGTACGTACATGTGAGATGCCTCTACATACACAAAGCATTCTTGAGTGGGATGTTTACTTTTTAACACCACAGCAGAAGGTAGAAGCTTTTGAAAAAACGGCATCTCAAATGAAGAAAATCTGTGCACTTTGGGCTTTGGGCAAGAGAAATCTACTTTTGGCCAGATTACGGTGTAATATTTCATCACTGAACCTGTAATGAAATGCAGTGTTACAGGAAGTAACGCTGCAGCATATCTACTGACAAGTATGCAAAATATCAGTACC
>JACSZP010070205.1:0-12046 GCA_016161895.1 Pinna nobilis
TCCGATTCGAATTCGAACACGCTAACCACTCGGCCACGGAGGCCCCATATGTTAAATGTGATTTCAGGATCATGTGTATGATAGATAAAAAAAACTCGGGATGCTAATTTCTCTACGGATACACCCTTTACCTGATCAAGAAATAGGGCTCTTGGTGGGTGTGACAGGTCGAAAGGGGATGCTTACTCCTCCTAGGTACCTCTGTAATTTCAAGAATTTCGTGTTTACCCAATTTTTTGTTTTGAACTCCTTATAGGAATTATAAGATCGATCAATATTCCTTACCTATACTTTTTAATATACATATATGTATATCCATTCTAAACACTTGATTCTTTCCTTTGGTCATCTATGTCTAAAATACCAGTGCAGCCCATTAAAAAAATTTAAAATGTGTTTAGTTCTGAGATAAACATCAACTGAATACTTTTTCGATTTATGAATGTTATGGAAACTAGGGCGACAAATATATAGTCATATATACAGAACACTTAAAAGTTTTTAGATTAAAAATTAGCTGACTATTCATGTATGAATATTTCTAATCAAATGTCATGAACTTACGTTTAGGTTTGTAGATTGATCTTTATTCGATGCTTTTACCTTTTTGTCATGTCTCTGTATCACTTTGGAAGGTCAATGGACGAGGTTTTGTCAATAAATTATGACAATTTTACACATATGAGATCGCAATATATCTTCCTACTTCGTTATTTTACCCAGTATAGACTTGGGCTTGGACTTGGACCTTTTGATAGTCATCCTTTTATATTGAACAAGTTACATGCCTTTCCCTTTTTCGCCTGAATATGAAGCTTTTATATCACACACGATCCGATAAACCAGACATGTTATATATGTGAACATTTCTTATTCAGAAGCCAACTACTTACTAATATGTTTTTAGAATTTCAGTAGTCCGCATTTGTCCAATATTTACCAACTTTCTTTATTGCCTACTGATTCCCCTGGAAATCGATTCATTCGTATCTATGATTCCCTACACTATAATTAGACCGACGACGCAGTATTTGCAGAAATACATAGGTGGTCTCCTGGAAATTAGAGGCCAATCATTTGTAAAATCATTCAACAAGTATGGGTCAAATACTGGGGTAAAACAGAGTTTTTAAACAAAGTTCCTAGAGCCGTAAGAATATACAGGACATGATGTTATAGTCACGTAATTATTTTGACGCAATATGAAAAACCAAATATATTACCAGAAAAATCTGGCATGTTGCGCAGTTCATAACTTTAGACAAAACTGTTCAGATTTTTTTTTAACACCGGGCGTTTCCGGATGTTCCATGGTGTTGCGTTTATCATTTTCTTGAAACTTCCTTGATATTGAAATATACATATTGTAATATTCAGTTACCGTGATTTCCTCATAATGGGTTTCTCCTAATTCGAAAGTTTTAGGGTGGCGATAATGACAAGTTAGGGATATCGCTATTACAGGTAACCACGGGTGCATTCCCTTCCCTTTTGGATCTTGTTCGGCTCGTTTACGACTTTTACCAAATATAACTTGCTACAGAACTTGTAGGATAAGTGACACCACGGATGCATTAAATTGAAAAGGCGTTTCATACTCAGTCACGTACACCATGGACTCAAGTTTCTTAAATTAATGTGTTGTAATGATGATCAGCAATTGAGACTCTGAAATGTCGTATAAATTTCAAAAGCACAAATCCACTTTAATGCGTATATGTTAGGATCAACTCAGATATTAGACCCCCAATTCAAAATTTATACATATATACATACCTACATACATACATACCTACATACATACCTACGTACATACATACATACATACGTACGTACGTACGTACGTACGTACGTACATACATACATACATACATACATACATACACGCACGCACGCACGCACGCACGCACATACATACATACATACATACATACATACATACATACATCTATACATACGGATGGGCGGACAGATAGATAGATAGATAGATAGATAGATAGATATTTGTTAGGTAGCATATTACCACAACTGTAAAACTACATTGCCATTGTATATATGAACTGTCGTTGGAAGGTTTTAACGTATGTGTAATTGTCCCCGGTGAATCTACGTATGACCTGTTCTTTTGTAGAAGTTTAAGTGAGCGCACTAATCATATTCCTTACCTATCATACATATCACCTGTATTTTGAACCGTTATTATGACTCACAATATAAATCTTGGCTCACTGCATATGTCTTGAATGCAGGTCTGGTGCATATACCATGCATGTTGAATCATGTAATAACCCTGAGAAAATTACAAGGTGCTTGATTGTAGTAGAACTGGATGACGAAGACTTAAGTACATCGTTCCTTATGTGCTTAAAAAAATGAACCATTGCTACTCATTTTAAAATCTTTCGGAAGGTTAAAACTTGTCCTAATTACAAATCGGCATTTATGATGTCCCCCTGTCCTTCAACGGGTAAATAGTTCTGCAAAACATCCAGAAGTCCAGAATTCCAGAAGAATCTTATTATGAAATATATCGTAATCAAAAGTGTATGCAAAGTCCAATTGATTTTGTCGCAATCTTCATTTTTTTATTTCATGAAAATCAGATTTTATCATAAGTGATCAGTTTTTTCGTAAATGTACAATTTAAACTAAACTGAAATTTTGCTAACTTACGATTGAGAGCGTTTTGAATCTTAAGATTTGTTCTGAAATATGTTCCCAGATTCGTACCTTTTGAATAATAAAATGGCTCAGCGTCAAGGAATGACGAATAACTCGGCTCCATTTAGGGCCTAATATTATCCAAAACCTATGATAAAGTCCTAGACATTGATTGAAATTTGTGTATCCTAGATAATTATACGATATGAAAGTGTAAAAATAAAGAAAAGAAAAAAGTGAATTATGGTTAACTTTTATATGTTTTAAGCACATGACAGGGGCCTCCGTGGCTGAGTGGTTCAAAAGGTCTGGTATTCGATTCCCGTAGCGCCACTCTACGGTTGGCCGTCCCTGTCTTTCGGATGAGACAGTAAAAACCGAGGTCCCGTGTCACAGTAGTGTTGGCACATTAAAGAGCCCTCCCTGTTTTACGACAAGCAGTGTTGGGAATAAGCAAAATTTGTCGCCCTTCACCGGCACACGGTAATGTCAACATATGAGTGAAATATTCTTGAGTGGGACGTCAAACTAAAATACAATATAATAAGCACATGTCAAAAAAAGAAAATCACAGATACCGAGGCTTCAATCCGTGGAAAGGAGAATAGGAGACAATACAACATTGGTGAATATCGCACAGACAAGGACCTCTGAGAGGTGGGATCAGGTGCCATGGAGGGTTAAACTTCGGATTCGTGAGATGCGCCACAGAAAAATTAAGATAAAATAATTGTAAATCGAATTCTCGTCAAAATCAGTGCAGATTATTCAGCAACCACAATTGAACAAATTATTTATTATTACATAAATTTTGATTTGGTTACACAGAAACATTCTCTTGTAACGACCGGGCTGTAGCTGATATGTTTCTGTGTTTCGAAACGGATACAAAAAGGACCAAGATCCGCTTCCAAGTTTTGACACTGCACGATAAATATCTCCAAATATATATGTAAAATTATCTTATGGTGATAAATAAATAAGCTAATATATTAAAGCACCTGTACTAACGTTTTACTTACATAGAAATGTGAGTCATACGTCAGACAAATACACAAATTTCAGAATCTTTATCTATGCTAAGGGCTCCACCTTTTCTTTATTACTTAGATGTCTTTATTGTTTCAACCTTTGCTCAAACCAGGGGTTCCAGGTTTCAACATATCGTCCCAATGACGAGAAAAGAAAAATAGGCGTACCGATTCTTAAACTCGAGTGTCGGACCTCGGATCTAAATTTTATTGCCCTTCGGGTCAGATAGTAAACATCAAGGTCCGAAATTTGTAGTTCTTTCCGGCATTTGGTGACGTCTCCAATTCAGTGAAATTCCCAAGTTCCGGAACGTTTAACAACAATACAACAACTCGACCAAGATGGTATTTCGGTCCCTGAAAAGTAAACTGTCAAACACCATGAATATCCGGTGAAAATAAGGGACATTTGTCTCCAAAGTAGAAATGCTAATCCGGGTAAAATCGCAGTGCCAAATACATTATCGACCTGTACGATTCTTGTGTTTCAAAGAATCAGAGGCTAGTATCGCTAATGGTCATAGCTACACGTGAGTGGCCAAACGTGAGGACCTGACACATGTGTAACCGTTATTAGCCTAAGTCTACAGCAACTCCAAATAATGGCCTGTTACTTACGCATTAACGTATACCTGACAATAAATCTATATTGGGGCCCAACAGTTTCATGACAAAGTTACCAATCGAATAGTATATCAACTGAAAATGTATCTCTCCTAAAAAGCAGTAATGTATAGGGACGCCCGTAACATGCTGGTTATATATAGAATTACATTGGACCGTTTTTTCTATTTATTTTTTTATTATTATTTCTTTGTCATATTCAAAGATACAATAGGATAAGTAATCGAGAGATTTTAGCTATTATTACACTATGTCTGGTGAATTCTGGACATCTGAATATCCGGAGGCAGACCGGGTACCATGGTTGGGTATGCAAGCCCTGTTGAAAGGTTATACCTGCTGCGACTCCATAGGCAGATTCAAATGAATTGAGCGAGGAACTAGCCTCGTCAGAGTCGGTATGGACAATCCAACAACCCTTTTATAAACAAATAACTAGATAATGTATCGTTTTAAACAGTTGAATTACAGAAATGTAATTTTAAAAACGCCCGTGCAGCCTGCCAACCTTTGTCAGTAAATGTGATTCCTGGTCTCTAATCAGGCAGTAGTTCGCCTCTGTATATCAAATATTCATAATTATGCAAAACACGCGACAGATCATTTGCGATAAATAAACACCTTCAACATGCGGAAAGAAGAAGATACGGAGAGTTGACGATTAGCAATTTCAATTTTCAAGTGTTAAAAATTGTTTTAGTAGATTACTTACAAATCTGCATTTGTGTGCGATGTCAAAAATATTTATTGAATTAGTTTCAATTAAACGCGAACTCGGAATATGTTCTCATCAGAAATTCACAGTTCTTGACGTTTAGAACGGTTTTATACTATGTTTGTAATACATGCGTTTTCAAGTTCCAAATATCCCATGGTACTTTTTTATTGATATGGTATACATGTTGAATTTGTAAAACAGATGATGGCGGATATGTTGCCCTTGTCACATACCTTTTTTCGTTTATAAATCACCGATTGTGACTTCCCGTATTCGAAAAAATATGACATGACGGGTGCCGCGCGCGGATCAGGAGTTGCTTACCGGTACGGAGCATCTGAACCCAACGCCGGTTTTTGGTGGGGAATGTGTTACTTTATTGTTTGACGTTGGTCTTCTTTGTCTTGCTGTGTATTTATTATTTTTTCTTTGTGTGTATTTTTGTTTCGGCCTTTTATTAATAAACCTATAAACAAAATGTTATACGACTATGCCTTGCAAGGGTAAACATAGGTTTGTGGGCATATAATGTACTAAAGTTTTACTTCTATGTTATGTTTAATGTACTTTTGAAATTTTTATATTTTTCTCTCATCATCGAGGGTAAACAGACGGCCTCTTTATTCATTAGTACATGGATATATCAAGACTAACTTAAAAATCCCTTATATATTGTTTAGTTCCTGGTTTTACGCATACAAACAAAAAATACAAATGATGCAGTAATTAGCGGCCCGCCCTTGATCATACGGATGCGATATTAGAAAAAGGAATGTTTAAATGTTGTACATCGATTCCTTATCAATTATGTCGTGCTTATCGCTGTCCTTGATATTTACCTTAGATTGTATCTTATTCTATTAAAAGACTCGTTCAATTATTCCTACTTATACAATATGATCTTTTTATAAGATCTCAAAAAGATATAAGGTTTTCGGAGCCTAAAATAATGCCTTTTGTAATCATTGGCAGTGCTCCAAGGTTACCTGTGCCTCATGACTCGTCTTCGTACCTGTGTACCTAAAATATATTACAAAGAGAAATAGCCCTTCATTTATCACAGACAGATAGATAAATACAGGTAAATGTCAGGTAGATGTATGGATTTAAAACCTCACAGACAGACAGATGGGTGAAGGGAGATGAGAAGAAATAAAATGATAAATTATTTAGTGGTGAATAATATAGACATAAAATAAAAGTATACAGATAAAACATTGACAGACAGACAGAAAGATCGGTAGATAGATAGATAGATAGATAGATAGATAGCTGGGTTGCTGGATTGATAATTAGGTGAAAATAAGGTAAGAAATACAGAAAAATTATGCAGAAAGGCAGACAAACGTTATATAGGCCTATAGATTACAGAAGCTATACAAGTACTACGAATGGTCTTGCGAGTTCGGGAAGAGATTAAGAGATTTCTAGACCGGTGAGGTTGTATTATAATCTACGCATTACTTATCTCCATAATGTAAATATAGGAAGTGTTGGCTGTGTACTCTAATCTACCCGTATTATCAGCTCGGATCATTTTGGCGGTAAATCTAGTTGTCCTTGCCAACGTATAAACATGTGTACTACTCTACTTGTACATTGACTCATTTATTATATATAAATTTTGTTACGGTTTATCTGTGTTTGTTTTCATATGCAAATTATCATCCACGTGAGAAACGCAATGCGCTTATATTTACTATGGAATATCGTGTACGTTTCATATCATGAAGTAACACCCAGGAAAAGACATGTGCTCTCCAAGCCAGCAAAAGAAAGGTGAAAAGCAGGATAAAATTAGTCTTGTCCATGTTGTATATTTAGGTAAACAGATGCGACTAATAGGGGATGATCTTCACCAGCGCTACCAGCACAGACAGGCAGATTATGAGGAAAGCAGACGACTAATTCAGGAACATATACGTCAATGTATTTGGACCTTAGGACAATTTCACTTGTTTCTCAAATTTGCCTTGGAACTCTGAAGTCATTGTAGGTATGTATTTGATTGTATATATTCAGCACTCTATGGATATTATTTCTTTAAAATAAAATTGAAAATTTTCACTTTTGTCAGAAATGAACACGCAGTTATATACCTAATAAAAATTGGCTAGACATAAAGTAAGGGCTTATTTCAATTTCTTCTTCATTTTGTAGGATTGATTTAACGAAGAAACAATCAGTGCTGATCAACCAGAGAAGCGGGTTAGAGAAACTGTCGATGGGTGCTTAAACTTCCATCACGTGTGGAGCATTTCTGAAGACACAGAACAATGGACAAAGATGTGTGCCATATTATTTCTATTACTTTGCTACTCATGTACAGTGTCGAATCAAGGTACAGAAAGCCGAAAATAAACCAAGAATTGTGTGTTACCTGGATAACAAACATGCTACCTGAGTGAATAAGAATACCAAAATGGCGTGTGCCAGTATGACTTTTACTTTCTTTAAGTGACATGATCGGCCCGACATGATCGATATCAAACTAAATAAAACTGTGAGATGTGATTTCTGTTGATTCAAATATAAGGAGAAAAGCAACAAGGATAAAATGGAACGGAGAGAATTACATATGACGCAGATATATCGTGATTATATTTCCCGAGACTGTGTCAATGCCAACATAGTATGGCATCTGTCCAACTTTTATATGACATTTTAATAGTGTTTGCAATGGTTTAGATGCAAAGTAAAAAAAACCTTATTTTTATATGTAAGAATGGTGCCAAAGTTTGAGGATGTGTTCAGTATTCAATTCATGTGTAATGAGAACTGTATCGAGTTTTATGAAAGATACAGTGAAGAATGTGTTCAAATGTTTCAGTTTATTTATTTATTTATTTATTTTTGATATTTTTGATAGTCCTTGCATGAGACCTACTTCATATACATATATTGCTGAAAGTGTCCAGTATTAAAGTTTGATGAATTTTTTGAGGCCTTTAATTTTTTCTGGAGCTGTTTTTGCTTTCAAACGAGTTTAATACCTTAGGAAATTGACAGCAGACAAAGTCGACTTAATGTCGTCTGCTGTTTTCGAAGACTCATGATATTTATCAAATAACTTGTTTCATGCCCAAGTATTCACGCATTTCGTATCAATCGATATTTAATTTTCAAATAGAAGGTCATCATATGTTTCCTTCAGTCTTATTCTTTATTTCTAATCGTATGGACGAAGCCTGCAATTTGTCAGTAAATAACGACAGATTACCATTAAAATCTTCACCGGCAAAAGGTAGCGTCTCCATATGTGTGAAGATTCTAGAGTGAGCCGTTGAATAGCAACCGATCGACCAACTACATTGTATATTCTTATGTCATATGAATTTTTATATTCAACATATAAGTCCCTTTCAAAAGTATTTATTATTCCTTGATGATATTGATGATATTCAACGGATCAGACTGGTCTATCCTATCTAGAAAGGCCATTTGGAACCGGATTATCCAGTCTCTTTCGAAAGACAAAAAAACTAGTCATCTTCTTTTTTGAACCTTTAACCATCCGATCTTAATGTGTTGTGAAGGTTAAGAGTACTCTACCATATAAGTTTCAGTGTATATTTAGAAAATGATTACGTTCTCATTGTGAAGTAGGATTCAGGAAAGTGTTCCGCAAGTGTTGCATCGTGTTCACATTATATAAAAATGAATTTCACTTGATCGTATTCATAATCGCTTTCTGTGGATCTATCAGAATCTAAAGATACCTCTGACAAGTTTTTTTTAATTATTATTTTTATTGACCTGAGATAACAAGAGGGATACATGTGCATATATGGGGAAATATGTGTTTGTGTGAACAAAATTATTTTGTCTGTACTGTAGTCAAAATCCATTTCTTTATTCGTCATTTTGTACTTTTTCACTTCATTTTGATGTTTCTTGCTTTAGATCAATTTTCATACACGTACATATAGTTGCTCGAAGTTGATATTGTAAACATTATTCACTTTTGCCCTTTACATTTGTCATTTGTCAATATCTTATTGTTTGTCATTTTTGTTGATGAAATCATAAAAATCGTATATTATGTTGTTTAATGAAAATATTAAATGTTTAAAAGCAAAAGTTTGTTTCGCTCATTATTTCAAATCAGATATATTCATCATATTTTTGTTTCTTACATTCGCTTTATAAAAAGAAGTATGCCATATTCGACATTAAGACGTAAAGAGAGAGACTCTCTCTCTTTATCTCTCTCTCTCTCTCTCTCTCTCTCTCTCTCTCTCTCTCTCTCTCTCTCTGACGAACTAGCGTTCTATCAACCGTCCACAAGTAAACTGTCTCACATTATAAAGTTCGAGCGAGAAGTCTGATGCAAAATCTAGAAGCTTATTTATTGAAATCGCTCAGTCGTAAGAGAGGTATAAATATTCCCTGATACTTGGTCCCATCTCGTCAGGATTTTGCAATGGGAAGCACTAATGTCCCGGTGTCACAGTAGGTGTTGGCACGGTAAAGAACCCTTCCTGCTCTACGACCAGCAGTGCCGAGCACAGGCAAAATTTTTCGCCCTTCACCGGCACACGGTGACGTCTCCATATGAGTGAAATATTCTTAAGTGGGACGTTAAACAACAACACAACAACAACAACATTAGCACGAGATAGCGTCTTCCAGCGTCGTTCCATCACTAATAAAAACAACAGTCCCGCACAAACGTTGTCGGATATCACGTGGTACAGAAATGTTTTCCATTGTTTCCCCGTTGAGACCGTGTTTTTATTCTCCACTCGTCATATTCATTAGATTTAGGGTTTCGATTATCCCTTGGTACTTTTTTAAATTTTATACGTAACAAATGGAACTCAGATATAAAATTAAATGCCCTTTATTACAGGAAACTTTGTTATGATAATGTAAGTCATGGCTATAGTAGGTTCTCTGTGATGGAGACGGTGGTGTTGGCTAGATTGCAGTAATATTGAAGTTAAATAATGTCATCTGTTTTACTTTGACGTCACAATACAGTTTTAACTGAAGCCAGAGTGGTGAAAGCGAATTCAAGTCATATTATTAATTGTGATGAAAAAGCTCAGGTGAGCTGTCTTTCCCTTTCTTTTCACGGTTGAGCGTCGTCTTTTACAGACAATTGCGGGATGGATCGAGTCTTTCATTTGAAGTTGAAGTGATATTTCTTCATTGGCGCTGATTTTCTGTCCCTATATGGAACTATATGGTATATACATGTATATCGGCCCTCGTTAAACTTTGGAAAATCGTCTGTCCAAAGATTGATTTTACTTTGGTTTAGATATTTTTGGGGGTTTTGAGGATATGTTGAGTACATGTATATCAGGCGTCAATCTGTTCGTTGCCTTTGAGTTGTACAGACCGAAGGTTACTCTGTTCTGTGCAAACCACGTAAAGTAAAGTTTCAGTAAAGCGCACGGGCCGGTTATACAATATAGGGATGTAAGGATATATATTTTAAGCTGTATGTCATTTTGGTCAAGCTAAACAGCTTGACTCCTAGGGACTACAGTTGTTTTGAAGCTGTCAAAGTTGATAAATGAATCGGAGATAGGAGTTATATGTCTCTGCTTGGACACATACGGGGGTATCATAGTAATATAGGATTGTGATAGCCGTTGTATATATATGCAAAAGTCTCTACGTAAGTTGTGATGGGCTGGTTGTTGAAGTGATTGCATAGGTTCAGAGGGGTCTTTAGAGTTATTTGACGGCAACTTAACAGATCCTGGCAAAACAGATACGAATCTGGCACCTTCCTTTGACACCTAAATTATAAAACCTGTCAAGCTCGATACAGGTACAATACTGTAGTACAATAACAGCCATAAATAATAAGTCATACTGATTTTTTTAGTTATGGCTTTACATATATAAAACAACACTACAGACTCAGTGGTTGAATTGAACGGATGTGTTTTAAAGTAGAAACTAGGAAATACATAGGGAAATTTGAAAATTCAAATTAGGCATAATACGAGAATTAGAAAATAGGGAGGTTAATTATGCAATAGACTATTATGCTATTGACGTTACATGTACCAAACACCACATGCGCAATATGTCTATTAGAGCAGGCAATACTCTCTCGTAGGTTCTATCGTGGGTAGAGATTACTGTCACACACCTACTCGTGTCCTCTCTATCGGCACCGTCAGGCGATACGCCAGCCACATGGAAATAGATCTGTGTTGATATATACAGATCAATGACGAAAATCCGTAGAGCTAATCTAATGTATTACTGAATGTGTATTGATTAATCTTTTCATCTGTCGCCGGTTTTCATCTTTTTTATGTGGATTATATTTAGGATATTAACCCCAGTAAGACCTCTATATCTTAATCTAATCTTGGACTTTAAAGTCACAAGCAGGATTAATATATAGTTTCGTAAACTACAATAAACAATACGATTATTAAACAGAGACACACATTAAGTATTACAATGGCCCCTTTAGGTTACTCGTTCGTCTTACAGCATTGGGTCTATCTGCATTGATCAGACTTTTCTTATAGAATACAATACATATGTGTTAATTGGTGATTAAAAACCAAAAAGAGAAACCACAAGCAAGCATGTCGTCACCCGATAAACTTAGTAATTATTATCAAAATATCAACTCGTTACTATGAAGTAAAATATGATACCAGGAAGTCGCAGACCTTCGAGGTGAGGAAAATTTAGGTTTTAGATAACTCAGAGGCTTTTTTCATATTATCAAATAAGAATGGGTACGGACGGATATTCGAAGTCTTCAGTTTTACAGATAAGTGTAATGTGGGAAATATAACGGTCACTTCGCTAGAAAAAAAAGAGAAACGATCCGACGTAATCAGATCAGATGTCCGGAAATAGTCGGTACCCCTTTATAATTAATGTGTCGATGTCTATAAAACAGTAGCCGGTAAATACATTTGAATAATTTTGAACTCTAAAAATACTGGCTTTAAACACCATGATAATATTCAAATTCGGGTCAAATAGCCGAAATAAGATATAATATACAGTCTAACCGGTTTTAAGA
>JACSZP010070241.1:0-11530 GCA_016161895.1 Pinna nobilis
TTTTTTTTTTTTTTTTTTTTTCTTTTTTTTTTTTTTTTTTTTTTTTTGTTTTTGTTTTAAACGATGCATTCATAGAAAGAAACCCCTTTCTGTCTTGGAAACGTATTGCTATTTTTAAATGCCTCGGGGATTCTAAATTTACAAAAAGTGTAAAGGAAAGAAAAGAAAAAAAGAAAATGCACACGGAGAGTGGTTACAAAAATTAATATACATAATTGAATGAGTTGAATATTTTTTCCTTGAATATGCACCCTTTCATTACATATATGCTCATCATCATGCTTTTGTGTATTTTGTATATGTTTTGAAGGGTAATTTTCGTTATTCTTAAAATTAAGAAGAAACTTCTCAAAGGCAATAAATATTCATATATATTATATAAAATACTTATCCTCTTCAATACATCAAATACTTTAAATAATGACCAGCTCTATTTGTCAAATGGTATAAACACGGATTTTGCACAACCGTGTTACGTCTAAAAACTGGTGTTTTAACAGGAAAAAAACTGGTGCTTTAACAGGAACGGCTTTGTGTCAATAGTCCAAGAGTAAAAAAAAATATTCTCTAAAATATTTTTTCAACATTTCGAAATTTTTTTTTTAGTGACATCACTTTCATTCTAATGCAAATTCCTAGTGAGCTCCTATTTATGCCATGTTGCATGTTGCATGTATAGAAAAGGATTACATCGTAGATCGAATTTGATAAAGTTACTTTATTTTGGTCTATTTGCTTCATCTTTTGAAAATATAAAATACATACAATTCAATAGGTGAAATAGAAGATACCAAGAGGCATCCCAAATAGAATAAGTCAACGACACACAAAATCGTGGCCAAAACAAAAAGGAGACAAAATTACAAACAGAAAATTGAACCTAGTACAATGTAGGTAGTCATGAATTATTTTCTCTATGGTAAATTACTCCGAGAACATAATTATTGTAGTAATGAAAATTAGATATAAATAAAAATAAAAAAGTGATTTATCAGCAGGAAAAACCAGAATCAAATGAAAAAGTATTAATATTTTGAAAAATATATATAATGGTAAAGAAAACAAACACACATTTTATAGAAACAATTTTTAGAAATGCTAAAAATTATATAAAAAGTAATAGGACTTTGTTGATGAACGTATCGAAACGTATAAAACGAAAAAAATTGGGAGCAAGATAGATAGCTGATTTATAAATAGATCCATAGATATAGCTATGTTTGCACAATGTCACTCAAATGATCTTTTAAACATACCATTTCAAAATATTTTCTTTGAGTGTTTTCTATTTGACATTTAGTTTAAATGCATATACTTCATTAAAGCCTTCTTCTCTACACAATTTCCTTTGATTACAGTTCAGCAATAGCTCAAATTTATCGGCCGTCGAGATCAAAGCGTAGGGACGACGCCTCTTGAACACTGTGTGTACCTAAATGCCACACAGAAAAATTCTGGAGCGACACTCCGACGGAATGTGAATGTAAAATGAGCTCTTAACTCTTCTTATCCGCCACAACGGTTAAAAATAGAAACAGGTTGTTATTTAAGGTAACACTATTGATTTTAATTTGAACACAGTCCACATAAGAAAACCATTCATTATCGTTCCCATTTGAGCTGCAGTTTGTGGACGGTAGTCATGAACTGTCAGTAAATATACAAACCATCAATACATATGTCAGATTCCCATGCCAATTTGTATATGCAAATATCTAAAAAAAAAATTATAATATTTGGAAATTTGTGATGAATAGCCTATTTCTCTTGCATTTGTAGTTTTTGCATTATCGTTTAATATCCCACTCATGAATATTTCACTTAAATGAAGATGGCACTAATAGGGATACAAATGTAGTCTATGCTCCGGAGTTATGGTCATTGAGCAGTGAGGGTTCTTTAACGAGGCGACATCCACTGTGACTACTGCATTCTCGCAGACCGTCGTCTACCACTTCCTCACTTCTATTCTATCTCAGTCCCTAGTTCTTAAAATAATCCCGCAACCTTGAAAAGTTCATTTTCCAGAGAATAAATGTATAATCTTAAATACCCATCACCGGTGATTTCATGACCGACATTAAAATTAAGCGAGTCGTGTTTTAGTTTTTAATTCCTTGTGACTTAAGATAAATAAATTTCAATTCAACTGACTCAGATATACATTTAGGACGGAATTAGTTCAATATTTATGCATAATGATTTTTTAAAGTTTTTGTTAACAAAATATAAGAAATATTAAAACGATTTTCATTTTATTTTCTTCACTTGATTTGAGTAGCAAATTTTCGAATTTCTTATCGCTGTTCTTGTATTTATCGTTTGTCAGAAAACAAAGAAGTAATTATCATTCAAAGCTGAGATTTTGGGTGGGACTTTAAACCACAAATCAGCCAACAAAACAAGTAAAGTAGACAGAATATAACGTTTTCAATGAACGCCTGTGGCTTTTCATGCAACATTTGCGATTGGTGTGGATTGTTAACCGCGGAGGCAGACTACTTGCGTAGAGTAATACTGACCTGGCCCATTCCGTTTTGGATTTTCAGGGCTCACCCTGTAGGTAGCCAATTTACCGGTTGACTAATTTTGGGGAAAATTGGCTAAAATAATTATAATTGGCTAATTTTCTGGCAAACAATTGTTTGTTGCTGCGTAAATATATCTTATGATTGGGCGTATACATGTATATTCATATAAGTTAGGCCTAGCTACTTGTTAGAATATAATTTAGTAATGACAGTCAAGAAAAAAAGGGAGATGATTCAAACTGTAAATGGTAGTTAATAATACCTAAACTGGCTAGCAGATGACACTCTTTCTTAATCATCAAAGACATTTCATATACTGGCAAATGTTCATTGGCTAATAAAATTGTCCGTTGGCTAAAAAATATCTTGGTTGGCTAATGTTTTGGTTAACCTTTTTCTGGGTCCAATATGAGCCCTGGATTTGCAGATTTCATGTTGAGACATTTTAAATCTTTGTTGGATTTGTCTTCTGAATCACAACTGTACTTTTTTCACCATTGTCATGAGCATGCTTCTCCATTTTAAGAATTTTATTATAGCAAAGAAAATAAAATACACTTAAATAATTATATGTCTCTGCCTTTTGTCGTGGTATATAATTTTTTCATCTCAAACAGACAAATACAATTTCATGAGCTGTGTTTTGAGGCCATGTTGAATCTTCAATCTTACTTAATGAAATAAAAGAAATAAAATAAGAGTACTAAGTGATATGCGAAAATCCAAGTATTGATAAAAATATGACAACTCGAGGAATAAGTATGGTTTCAAAGTGGGACAATGCAATATTCCAATGGGATAGGATCCGGTTGCCGGGAGTCAGCGCCCCCTGCTGGCACGTCACACCCGTCGCAAATGTTCCACGGAAACCCTACCAGTTAAGTCAAATGTTGACGTGGGTTCAAAATGTCATTTGTTCTTAATCTGACTAGCTAAAGGTAGTCACTGCTAATGGACTTGTTTCAGATTTCCATCCAACATCCTTGAGAGGATTATTTTTACAAGAATCCCTGCATAATGAAATAGGTGTTATTTACCAAGAAGTAGCAAACACTTCTTTTATATATCTTTATCATTTTTATCTCTACCTTGATAAACCTTGATATTGTTGGTACAACCACACAATCAAGCATTGACCGTATTACAGGAAGGGGTGCAAACAAATGAAACATCACCGAGTATACTTTAGGCAATTTATTGTTTTTAGAACAAAGTTCTTTGTTCTGAAATCTCAACTTTTATCAACTAGAGGTTTTCCCTTTCAAAATAATCTCACTGAATACCGGAGACTCGAATTCACGCTGATTTGCTAGAGGTACAACTACATCTATAATTTTACCAATCTAAATACGTTTAAGGGAGTGTTTTTGTGTTTTTGTCAGGCACTTTAGTTTTTCATATTTTGTTAGTTTTTGGTTAACACCACAACTGACAACCATGGTGTTGCCCAATTTTTTAATCAGTAGAGAGAAATTCTTCTTCATATTTTCAAGGGAGAGACCACAGGCTATCTGCATAAAACGTATAAACTGCCTCACATAATCAACTTAGCTTTCAGAAAGGCTCGACCCTGTGCTTACTATAGGTAAAATTACATGAATGTAAGCTTAATGGTCTAGTAATACGGACACGGATACCCCAGTAGTTATATCGTTTGAAAGAAAATTAACAATGTAGTTTTGTGATTGCTATTTGCGGATTTGATCAAAGACATGATTACAGAAAGGACACGGTAGTTAAGCTTTGAATTAATGATTTTGGAATGTAAACATTTTTATGATCTATAAGAACATGCCTCAAATATAACAATATTCAACCTGTCTGCCAAAATATGTTGCCTAATAATTTAAGGCTGATTATACATTGGAGTAATATGTTAAAGGCACTAGTAAAGAATGTATCTACTATATCTTCGGTTTACTTATTGCGACTCTGCCTTAAAGAAGTCTGTAAGTTTTTTTTTACATAATTGACTCTTTTTCAAAATTAAGCTTTTAAGTCAGGTTTAAGTGAATTCACTACATTAACATTTAGTAGAAAACAAATAGTTTAACTATAATTAAATCGTATTTCAGTTGAATGATTATATCATTTTCATTAATATTAATTCGTTCAACGTCAGCACCGCGTTTTCCTGCATCGTACAATGTTTCTGTATCAGGATTGTTCTACGTAATGGTTATTGTTGCTATGTCGAGATCACATGATTTTATACTGCCAATCTGTTTCTCTAAATATATTGTAATTCATTATTTAAGATTTATAAAAATTTTCAATTACTTCTTGTATTTTCCAAATGAAAATTATTTTCTGAAAAGATTTTATTTGTTTTATATACAACTTTCTGACATTTAATCGCAGTTGATATTTTCTGCATGTATCGTTATGTTAATTCCCATTTAAGTGACAGAAGGTTCCCTGCAATTGATTAGCATTTATAATTTAGTAGAGAAGGAGATCATTGCAAAAACAGTTAAAACTAACTCCCCTCTCTTCAAAGAATGTGCAACAAGAAGAGAAGGTTCGTGAAAGGAGTTCTATTTGAAATATATTTTGAATAATGATCACCATCACCATCTCACATAATCAGTTTAGCTTCTAGCGAGCTTCGAATCCGCGCTGACAAGAGATGAGAGACTGGGTGATTTAAAACGCAATATTCTGACCATTTGGCCACGAATGGCGCTCGCGGATGGATTGAGAGTTTCAGCTAATCTGGATTGACCACAAATTTGTACATACTAGCACGATTTCTTGATATTATGTAAAAATATATTGTAATATCTTACATTTTAAATGAATCGTTTACACTCGGGATTTTTTTTCTTGACAATACTAAAAGGGGCGTTCTAGGACAGATATTGTTACATATATATATTTTTGTAAGGTATAATCTATGATTAAGATACCAATGTTCTTTCTTTTTTTTTTCTCTTTTTGAAAGAAACAGACAGAAGATATATTATTCCGTTAAATGTTGGTATTGTTTAAATAAGGTCCTTTACTAAACACTCTATAAAAAAGAGTATGAAGTGAGATCAAATGTGTTTGAATAAACACTTGTCTATAAGAATAAATTATAGTGCAAAAATTAGTAAACAAAAGTTTTAACAAGTAACAAAAACTTGTTAAAAACAAGTGCAAAATTATCACCACACGCTTGTCGTTAATTTTTTCATTTCGGTTGTCTTAAAAGGGTGGTAATGGTACAGAGCACATGTAATAATCAAACAAAAGCAAAAAGAGATTTACAGAAATAAACGTGATGGGACTTCACCAAATCAAGTACTGAAAAGACGTCCATTTTTAAAATGTTCATATGAATCAACACAATTTACCAAATAGGGATTGCAATAATAGAAAGTAGCTTATAAAACTGAATTTTAATGTATTTTACCTTTGTCTCCTTAATGTATCCTGTATGTAGGTAAATAGTAGTCTGATTATTCAGTTGTGCTGCTTTTGATCCCGAGCCCGACTTTACACATTGACTTTTAAAATTATCTTTCCAATCAGGCTTATATTATTGGTTGTTGAAGTCAATAAAAAAGCGACTTATCGCTTAGTTGTCAAAAGGGTCCATACACGTGCTCCGGTGTCCGCTTTGTCAAGTAAATCACATAAATTTTCTTCTTGTAATTTGTAAAAGTACTGGGTATATACAGATTACTGGGTAGCTACGGAGCAGTGGCGATAACGGTATGTTAAAACAGGTTGTCAATATTATTAATCAAAATTTTTGCATTTTATATCTTGATATCCAATAATTTCTTTCCCGTTGGATGATGTTGATGTTTTGGCGAAAAGATCTATTATTAGAAAGTTGTTGTGTTTAAATTGCGATAAGCTAAGACGAGCAGTGTTTTAATTCCAACTTTGTCATGTTCCTTGTCTTAAAAAGTAAACGGCTCACTTATACCCTAATCAGCGGGACATCTGTGGATGATAACCTAGACTTAATGACACGGTGGGAAAAAGACAGGATGGCCTAGAATCGTGTTTATACCAATTTTTATTGTAAATTTTGGGATTATTTTTCACTTTTCATGTGTTTTGAATTAGTTTAAATTTCCAAACACGAGTTTGTAAGAAAATATGCATTTGTTATTGCACTACATCATGTACAATGCAGAGGTGCTCTGAAATCAATCATCACGACGTCAGCATCAAATTGATGACGTCATAAATCTAAGGACTCTGGGCATCATTTTGATTCTGTACGAAACAAAATTGCCTCGAAAAGGTTACTCCAAATAGTCTTATTTCTTTTATTAAAGTCGTAAAACAGGGAAATACTTTAGCATGATACCTTTTTGTAACATTTTGATTTGATTATGATTTCATTACGTTTAAGCTACACAAAGGCACGGGCACCCTTAAATTTATACAGTGACGTTCTACAGGTGTCGATTGGGGCGGATTGAAAAAGTCTTTTCTCAAGTTGGGTTATTTTAGCTTTGACATTTTCTAGAAAAAAAGGCATATGCCTTTTGCGGATAAACCAATATAATTAGAATTGTACCTTCAGTATGCTCCTTCTATATGCAATGTCGCACCTGGATGTAATGAAACCCCATTTAGAGGTCAAATCCAACGAACTCGTTCGGAACTTTTCTGACCTTTTACATACCTAATCAGTAATACTGCGTAATCTACTGTCGTTAACAATTGTTTCTTTTACTTTCTAAAGATCAAAATTTGATTGGCGACTAACAGAATTGGGATTTCATTAGATCCGGATACGACACAGCTTAGATTAGATAACATTGAAGATAGAATTTCAATTAGATTACTGGCAAAATGTATCACTTGATTACAACCCACTGAAGCAAGATGCAAACCAAAGGGTAGAAACTTTGTCTTTCCTTATGCGTGTACCTTTATAGCCTATTTTTTACAAAATTTTCGGATAAGACAGTATAAAACGAGGTCTCGTTTCACAGTAGGTGTTGGCATGATAAAGAACACTCCCTGCATTTACGGCCATAAGTGCCGAGCATAGGCAAAATTTGTCGCCCTTTACCGGCACACAGTGATGTCTCCATATGAGTGGAAGATTCTTGAGTGTGACTTTAAACAACAATACAACCAATCTTTACAAAAAAGAAACATAAAAAGGAAATTCAGTCGGCGTCTCATCCTACTAGTATTTCATTTAGATTTAATCTGCCACCGATTTTCATAAAATAATAAGTCATTATTTGTTACAAGAAACTTATTTCTAATGCTGACGGATCTAAATTCAAATTCATTGATTATATGTACTGGTATCTTAACTGACATGCACAATCCATAAGACGATAGTCTTTTTATTTATGTTCCAGCAAACGAATACGTGTATTTTGGTTTGCTTTCGAGATACCAAATCCAACAAAGTGGGAAGGTTGGTTTGCCAAGAAGCATACACATATAATAGTTGATAGCCTCCATCTCTCGCCTTTTAAACGTGATGACCAATAATAAAGTTTTTAAAAATTGATCCAAAATCATGGTGAAGATTGCAAGGACACATTTTGGTTACGATTTAGGGGAAGAAGTGCACATGTGCAACATGAAAACCCAATAACTGTTCCAAAGTGATAGCCTAAGTTAAAGTTTAAATATAGACAGATAAACAGACAGACAGACGCAAAATTATATGCCCCTGATCGTTGATTCCGGAGGCTTAGAAATTAATTTTACTGTGGCGCTCAAGTGATGAGACGTGGTATAAATACAACACTTGTACCCTCTCGTGAAGAATGCATTTATAGATTTATCTTTGTAGTATTATACTCATTTATCTTTGGTATATGTATTTGCTATTGACACATGTTTAGACCTATGTATTGAGCCTCGCGATATCATTGTCGTCAAGGGTATGAAAATCTATATTCGTCTCAACAAGATATGTTTTTGTATGATGTTTATTCGCTACGTGTCATGTCTACTTCAATTGAAGTTCAAAAGTTAATGCAGTGATGTAATTGATATACAAAAATCGACAATCACATGACGAACATAGGTATATTAGACTCCAAGGCAAATTGCACCTTTTTGACTCTTTATCAGTTCATGTGACCTATCTAACTAATTTTATCTTTTATATCCTTCAGACATATCCATACTCATTTCGGCATTCATTCTGTTTTTCTACTTTTTCATATGAACTTTGGAGCCCAATAGTTTTAAAATATGATTGTTGGGTTCACACTGCACCACGTAAATTTAGCAAAATGCCGATAATTTTACATTTTAAAAAATGTTATTAGGTGATTGTTTTATTAAAATTATATCACTAACTACCTTGTGAAAATCGGGGGGGGTGGTGTGATACAATGAGGTAAATTCAGATCTCGCCCCAGCCAACTTAATGTTTATCGTGGTTTTGTACCCCAAATTTTCATTTGGCTTTAACAGATTCTATTTGGCTAATTTTTGGCTCAAATTTGAAACCTTTGTGTTAACATTGTATTGGAAAATAATTGTAAGCAATACGTCGGTTTTGAGATACTTACCCTTTGTAGAACTCTTCAGCGTGAAGATTCGATTAGCTGGCAAAGTATGCAGGAAGGTGGGACTGTTCTCGTTTGATATCTACGCGTGTATCTGCATATCAGTATTGTTATCAAAATATACCACATTTCAGCGTTATTGAATATATCTTGGTGTCTTCACCTACTAGAGGACGAAAGTCATTCTTTTCCACCATGAAATAAATGATTTATGTTTGTGGTAATGCTATACCCTTTGATAACTTTGGAAAAACAGCCCGTTTTGCAACGTCCAAATACGCCTCCAAGAGCAGAAGAGCTACAATTTCAAAATCCCCGTATTAAGCTGGATTAGAACGAATTCGACTGGTCTTTTAATTGTAATGCTATCTAGTTACGCATATAGAGTACATATACAAACATGCATATGAAAATTAAAGATGCCTAGGTACCAGTCCCCAGAAGAGTCGGGAAACAATATTCAAATTTGGTGAATATAGGACAGACACAAACCGGACCTCTGAAAACCCAGAGATGAGATCAGGTGTCAAATAGAAGTACATTTGGGTAATGAAAAAGCAGTACATGGGAACACATTTTTGTGGTAATTCGGAATACTGATGTTTAGAATGCAAAATTAAAAACATATTATTTTTTTCTATTATTGTTGTTGTTGTTGTTGTTGTCAAATTGTCACATCCATATTCATTTCTTAAAAATTTAACATGGGAAGTATGAGAAACTATAGGGAATATTTTGTATCAGTTGTTACAGCCAACAATTCGTTTCATCAAAAACTGTTACAGGAACTTTTAAATGCATATTATAATATGACATTACGTTAAACAACCAGCCATCCAGCCAAGCACAATAAAGTACGTTTCAGTAATTTGGTCCATACCTTTACCATAATAATCAGGCGATGAATGTTTTGACGATATTGTTTGTCAAAGGAGGGCAGCTTGATACTAATAAGATGGAGTATCGAAATGGTTCTCCGGAGCCTCAGTTATTTTGTGAAATTTGCAGTCCATTTAGCCTACAGTACTACAGGCAAACAACAATATGCCGGTTCATAAATAGAGTATTGTATTCTTTAGATAGCTAAGAATCTCATAAATATTACTTTCAGCTTAATTGAGTAGTGACACGTGTTCAATTGCTTTGTTTTGTTGAAGTCCGAATATATTTAGTCCTAAACTGGGAGTAATAATCCTTATCAGGTTATTTTATTGCAAATAAACAATTTTGAAATGATGCTGATCCCAAACAGAAGGAAACATGAATATTGAATGTGATAAAGTCAGATCTTGATATCAGAGGAAACAAATTTTACAACGTAATAGTGAATTGCTATCAATGGTTCAATTATTGGATCTGTCAACAGAAGCTTCGAATTTATATTCGTCATGAGCCTGTTTAATAAGTCAAATTGAAGGTAGATTCCACTTCATATATTAGAAAGTTTTATTCGTCTTATCGTATCAGTTGTACCAGTAGTAGTAGTAGTAGTAGTAGAAGTCGTCGTCATCATCGTCGTCGTCGTAGAAGTAGTAGTAGTGGTACTAAAAATAAGAATAATTGTTATGGTAACAAAATGAAATAAATTATAATAATAATAATAATAACGATGATGATGATGATGATGATGATGATGATGATGATGATGACGATGACGATGACGACGACGACGATGACGATGACGACGACGACGACGACGATGATGATGATGATGATGATGATGATGATGATGATGATGATGATGATGCTTTGAGGACCCTGGTATGGTTTCTGACAAGCATTTCTTTCTATACCAGAATTCTTAAATTAAGCACGATGAATATCAAGTCACTATATTTATGGCATTTTTTTGAATGTCCGTTCTCCCTTTTTTGATGACTGAGCTACATCTGACACAACTGCAGCAGCCATATTGTATTACAGCTTATTAATTTTCTGTTGTTAGAATAATGGTCGGAGCAAATCATGAGATTCAACAGGCACCCTTTGTGATTTCATTACTTGCCGTCATATATCATCGATAACAGTGTAGATTTGATGGAAATCACGACGATAACTAGCCTATTCACAGTGTCTGGAATATCATAACTTTGATCCACACCTTCCTCTCCAAATGCAAATATTTTAACATTAATAGTAGCTAGGGACTCGTTGTAAGCGGCGATAAAAATATGATCGTTTTAGCAACGGCCGACTGTAATTAATATGATTGTATTGCTGGGAATGGCAATAAATTCCATTACAACAGTATCCGGCGCGCCAAAGGTCGTCTGCTTTGTATCAAGAAATAATAATAGCAAGATATGATATTGTTGAAAATTAATCGCTCGTATAATAATTGTAAATCAAGTCTGTTTCTGGCTCTGTTTCAAAGATGAAGGCACTGGATAAAGCGCAACTTTTAATGGTATATTGCAATACTTGTAATCAAAGGCAGAAAAAAGGAAAATGACAAAAGTGATCGTTACAGACAGGTAGCCTTCATAATTATATAGATTCATATAT
>JACSZP010070295.1:0-12361 GCA_016161895.1 Pinna nobilis
AAACAGCCATCAACACAACAAGACACGAAAAATAAGTAACACGAACCCCCACCACAAACCAGGGGTGAGCTCAGGCGCTCCGGAAGGGCAAGCAACTCCTGCTCCGCGCGCGGCACCCGCCGTGTCACTATATTTCAAATCCGGGAAAATGTCTAAAAGTTACTTTTCGGACAAAGATGCATGAAGTGCATTATTTTGTAATCAAGAAATCTAAAGTTTTACAAAATGTATCTTTTATTATGTCTTTGTTTTTGTAGTATGTTGGTACCTCCAAATTCAATGCGGATACAGATACGAGTGTGCCTTTCGCTCAGACCTTTTTCTGAGCAGTGACGAGTCTGATACAATGTAATGTACTTCTATCGAACTATTGTTTATTGAAATCTCGGTAGTTCGAAATGTATTTTAAATCCTGGGTATTTAATTGTATTCCTTTTTAATAAGTTATTATATCCCTGTTTATTTGAAAGAAAAAACAACAACCCTCCTTTGATATCAATATATGAGTATTCGACTGTATGGACCAAGCCAGCCCTTGCTAAAGATAGAATGTATCCCCCTTCCTGCCGCATGGCGAGTTCTTTGCTACAATTATCATAGTAATATTATGGCTGTTGTTATCATATTGTTGTTAAGCGTCCCACTCAAGAATATTTCACTTATATAGAGACGTCACCGTGTGCCGGTGAAGGGTGACAAATAAGATTAATTAATATAACATGAGTGTGATTTGATATGCTTGCCCATAATAACACATTTCTATATTTGACGAATGGTCGTGTACAGGGATTTTTCGCTATTTACTTGGTTTACGTGATGCTAATTCGACAGACTTCAAACGCTGATTAAGAGCGACAAGGGCAAATATTGTGACTAATGGCATAATGATTTAAGTAGGCACACACAAAAACAAAAGAAAAAAATGAATCGATCTGAAATAAATCACCTGTCTGCCTAATTGTTTTGTATGATAACATTACGATATCGGCATCAATCGTGATATACCGCTACACCTCATTAATCCGGATGCTTCACCTTCCAGACAAAACATTGCATTGATCATAATACGTAGTACGTACATTTCAGCAATCCGGCCTCTTCATTTATCCTGACAATTTGCTTGGGGACACAAATGTCTGAATAAATGAGGATTCACTGTATTTCTTTTTTTTTTTTCATTATAATACCTGACGACAATTTACCCATTTTTCACCTGAATCACGAGTCACTAAGACACCGTAGTCTTGAAACTTTGGTCTATGCAAATGGGGTCAACCTATGTACTTAGGGATAGGACCTCAGTTCCGCTGTCTCACCCTATGTACATAGGAATGTTTAGTACATATATCGATCGTATAGGACCTCGATTCCACTGTCTCATCCTATGTACATAGGAATGTTTAGTACATATATCGATCGTATAGGACCTCGGTTCCACTGTCTCATCCTATGTACATAGGAGTGTTTAGTACATATATCGATCGTATAGGACCTCAGTTCCACTGTCCCACCCTATATACATAGGGATGTTTTTACACAATTTAATCGTATAGGACCTCAGTTCCACTGTATCATCCGGAGAACTGGAAAAATCCCGGTTATGGCGCATAGTGGACTCTAATTGTTGGCGTCCGGTCGAACGCCGAGGAGTATTACAAAGCTCTGACATCGGAAGATTCAATAAAAGTGATTGTATACAGCGTGTTCGTTATTGTAGACTAAAGGTTAATGTGAAAATTCATAAGACCAATTCATTGGTCTTCAAAATAATCCACAAACGCACTTTAGTCCAGAGTGACCTCTTTATCCCTTTTTAGTGGTATTGATTGAGAAAATATCAATTGCTACCTGCAAAGCATCATACAGCAGTATATTTTTCATATTATTATTATTATTATTATTATTATTACTTTTATCTAAAATAACTTTCAATTCGGAAGATGTTCAACAAATGAGACATTTAGCTAAATGCGGAATAACTAAGATTCAAATCGCAATTTAGTAATGGAGTTATGAATAAACAAATTACAGATAAAAGCGGAAGATGCATGAGCTAATGAAAGCTAACAATGCATATACAAAAAATTAAATACAATTCATACCAGAATGAAGAATAAACAAGATAAAGTAAAATTTTAAAGATAAGTACATACACATTAAAGTTAATAAGGAACTAAACAAGCCGATTATAAAGTAAACGGCGGGGACTTAAATTACAGTACCAGATTTTATATCCATTGTAATATGAAATAATATATTGTTGTGCGACTTTACTATATTCTATATATTAAGTTACAGTCGAGAAATGGAACAAAAACAATCCAACATCATCAGTAACTCCTGAAATCATGTCTGCGTTCATATGATTTATCTGTCACGTGATTATATTTTGACCAATTGAAACATAGGTTAAGAAATTGAGAGCAGACGTCATTACGGCTCGTGTCTACTTCGGGGAGTTGTAGATCAAGATTTTTATGAACTTTTCTGTAGCACCAGAGAGCATCACACACATTATATACCAATATTGATTGCATGTCTTGGTAACAAAATCAACAAGATTTTTTTAACACAAAAACTATAATATTGCAATTGTGTGTCACTGGAACAATATCATAAACAGATAGATAAATAGAACCTTCCCTTCCTTCAGGATATGACGGATGGATCTCTGTCAGATACTTGGCTATCAAACCCGAGACTGGCCGAGGGTTTGATTTTTAAGCATTTTATCACCGAGGACTAAGATTCCTTTGTCATACCCATAAGATAGGGGATAATTATTTTTCTCCCATTATTCAATATATCCGTAGTATATTCTAACCGTCTGTAAAAAATACACGCGGACACGAGTAAGAACACAATCTACTCTACACCGACCTCTGAGCCTCTCCGATGACTATTTTTCATTCTTATGCTCTCATCCCAAAAATTGTCTATTAAAATAGCGTTTAATAAATGAATTCAAGTCAATCTTATGAATGAATTTAATTTCGATTTGAAGTCTCGTCAATTTTAAAATGTTTGATCATGCTTGCTTTAAATTGTTGTGCTTTTATTTGCGTTTGAGGAGACCGATTGTGACGTTACAGAATTAATGACGTTACACATCCGGTGTAGCGCGTGTGGCTTCTCAACGTCCTAGGGATTGACATGGAAATTTTTCCCCGTGAAAAGAGGAGGTGGATCTACGAATAATGGTATAATTATGTTTCTGTACGGTGCTTCGCTTATCATCGACTCCCCGAGAACAGAAAAAAACCGATTTAGACTTTATTCTTTTAGAATGACTTACAAAATCTATTAAACGTGCAATTGTACATTCACTGAAATCGAGAAATGACACTGTTAACATTATCTTTCTCTTCGTTCAATGTAGCATTTTAGTTTAGTTTCATATGTAATTTCATCATAAAAGATTGAAAATATCAAATCTTCGAAGAAACGTTTCAATTTCAAAAGAACTGATCTTACCTGATTCTTTTAATTAAGAGTCCAATATATGTCACAATGCTGTATAATTGCGACCATGATTTATTGTAAACAGATTAAACAAATTCATTGGGATAAGTCTCGACGCAATACGTCAACTTGTTTTTTTTTATAGTTTAAAACGAAAACAAACAAAAAATGCTTAGTGTACTAATATCCGACTCAGTGAATATATTGTGTAGGAAGCAATAAAGAAAAAAATAAAGACGGGTGGCAATAAAATATAAGATTAGAATAATTCAAAATACATAAAATGAGTCTATCTCTTCAAAGAAGCTTTGCCGCCGTACATCATGTTAACCTAAATATCAAGTAACTTTGTCTAGATTGGAATTGATCCAGTATCCTAGGTAACATTCACAGCTAAAAATTGATGGGTTTAGAGCTAGAGAACGACATACAGACTTACTGACGTGATTGGACAATCAGAAGTTCGAGTTTCTGTCACGGTATGCTTAAGTTATTCTTATGTGATACTGTAGAATGAGATGCCGTCACACGGATTGTCCTTGTTCGTTTCAGGTTTTAGGATATAGTCCTAAGCATAGCTACACTTTTGAGGAACTTGTAATAATTTGATTTTAAACTGACGAAAGTTAACTTTGTAAAGTGTGGCAAAAAAT
Organism: Pinna nobilis; assembly: GCA_016161895.1. Lineage (NCBI taxonomy): Eukaryota > Metazoa > Mollusca > Bivalvia > Pterioida > Pinnidae > Pinna > Pinna nobilis. The sequence continues at coordinate 4,116 of JACSZP010070295.1, forward strand.
AACAGTAACAAATATAAACTAATTCGAGCAATACCTGCAAGCATAGGAGAAAAGTTAAACTCAAAATTACTACATACAAATTAAATGAACTCACTAAAAGAGTTCAACGTTGAAGGAATTATTGGGTAAAACTGATGTGTAGCTCTGAATGTAATTGATTAAGAAGACCACATGATTATTAAAAACTTCACTTGTACAATTAATGCCATTTGGGTGAAGGTTACTCATCCAAATTCAACACTAGTAAAATGGCTCTGGAAACGGAGTCTAATAATCCGCGTAATTGAACGTGATCAGCATAAGTTAGTAGGAACACCTTGAATGGGAATCTGAAAAGTCGACAACTTAATGTGATGTTAATTCGAAGTTAGATTCAAATCAAATTGAAACATTGTTAAAGCTATAACATATATACTGATGTTCGTTATCATTTATTAAAAATCAAAACCTCCCTTGGATATTCAAACACATTTTTTTTGTCTTTAAGTTGATATTAAAACTCGGTAATAATAAGAAACGTTAGAATTTGATCTCTCTGGCTTTATAAATCAGGAACAAAGGAACAACAGTCTAAATTGTAACATGTCTTATGCGACTTAAATGTTTGGTTTCCAAAATGCCTTTTTCCTATATGAATCACCTGTATAAATAGACCACCTGGTGGAATTTGCAAGTTGATAAAATAAATATAAATCTTCTGAACCCTGTTTCGCAAGGCATTGTTGATTAAAGTAGAAAGTTCCAGTTACCATTAGTGGAGTTACTAACTTGAAGTTAGCTGACTATATAAACTAATAGTTAATTAGTGGTGGTTTTTTAAAACTTTATATAAGAGTTAAAATAAGTAAGGACTTAACTATAGTGAGAACAAACAACGAGTCAACTTATTTGTAACTTTGTTTTTATGTATTTATGATCAATATTTTGTCATTTATAGCATGTAATTTTTCACTATCGAGAATTTGAGAATTGTTTTCAAAAATTGTTAAATTCTGATCTTGCTCATAGTCTTGAATAATTTCAGAACCACAAATTCTTAATTTTAGTTTTAAAAAATTGAATTTTTGTAACATCAGTAATAGCAGTGATATGGGAAAAACGATGAAGTTAATGTGAGTTGATGCGGTTTTCTTTGATCGTTCAACCATTGTTAAACAATATTACAAATTTCCATTGTTTCCTTTGAGATACCATTGAAGTATAGATATCTGTACTCTTACCTCTTTTTGGAGCCTCCGTGGCCGAGTGGTTAGCGTGTTCGACTTCGAGCCGAGGGGTCCGGGGTTCGATTCCCGCAGCGCCACTCCGCGGTTATCCGTCCCTGTCTTTCGGATGAGACAGTAAAATCCGAGGTCCCGTGTCACAGTAGGTGTTGGCACGTTAAAGAACCCTCCCTGCCCTACGGCCAGCAGTGCCGAGCACAGGCAAAAATTTTCGCCCTTCATCGGCAAATGGTGACGTCTCAATATGAGTGAAATATTTTTGAGTGGAACGTTAAACAACAACGCAACAACAACAACCCTTACCTTTTTGCTTATAGGACTACTGCCAACAGCATTTCCTAGAACACACCTCTATGAATTCTGTAACTATAATGGACTATAATGCGCATTTGGAAGCACCCACCGCAAGTATCCACTCCTATTAAATACTTTCCTATTTTGCAATAAACGCAATGGTAAGATTTAACTAATTAATAACCGATTTCTGATCCGTGTTTCATATGAAATACACTTCAACTTACAACTGTCATTTATACGCATGATATAGTATCAATAATCAAAACCGATATCTTCATAACACTCTGCTGTACGATAGTCTTAACATTATTTGATGTCATATAAGATATTTCCTGTCTCTTTCTGTGCAGTATCGAGGACACGACATTTGCTTCGTCGACCCTGGAGACTTACAGAGGAATTTGCTCTATCACGTACAACATATAGGAATATACCTGGTATCACTGCTCAAAGTCATGTTAATACCAAATAAATATATTGCCTTCCACTGGTTATCCGTTTTCTAATAACTATTGGCTCATATCACATTTCAGAGAATGGAAATGATTGTTTATGGAACTGCAGGGTTACTAAGTTTTCTTTGCTATGAGAGTCAACTCATATTGCTTTGCCATTTGGCATTAAACATCCTTTGATCGTTCATCAATAATTCCAAAGTTATGTATGCCAGAGAAAAGTGTCAGGAAAGACAAGAGCTTATTTTTACTGCGCTAACTAGACTCAATGTATACAATATACATGTATTTGTTTTGTATTTCAGTAAACCATATCCATTTGAAATTAACAATTGATCATGTTTTAATAAAATGACCGCGCGAGGGTGCAGGTGGCCGAGTAAAACGGTTGTGCTTTAATTCAGGCTGCAGATTTCCTTACCATTCATTGGACCTACTGGGTATAGGACTTTACTTCACATTCATTTTGTTAAACAAACATGTAAAAGTATTTCTATGAGATACACAATATCGGTTTTAGAAGTTCCTGAAATATTCTAATAAGAACCTGTATCAATATTTCTTCATTGAGGCTATTTCCCAGAGAAAAAACTTGAGTCGCGTAAGATATAGTCGCTAAATTCAGCCAATTTATTTAAAACAAAAATTACGATGCATAAGGTAATCAGAAACAAACAGTCGCGTAGGCCGCTTAATCTGTGTATATGTCCATACATTGTGTTAATTGCTAACGTATATAAATAAAAGAATTAGTGGTTGGTTGGTTGGACTTCTGACCAACGTCCCACTTAAGAATCTTTCACTTAAAATGGAGATGTCACCGGGTGCTGGTGAAAGGGCTACAAATTTTACCTCTGCTCGGGACTTATGGCCGTAGAGAAGGGGCCGAAAATCTACTCAGATATGGGACTCATCTGAAAGACAGGGACTGTCAAATGCAGCGTTGTTCGGGCTCGAAAACCGGACCTTAAAGGTGTGAAGTCGAACACACTAAGCGCTAGGCCATGGCTGCCTGAGAAAATATATCATCAAATATCCAAAGGTGACCAAATGGCAATGCTTAAAAGTGTAAATCAACCCTAGGTTTTGCACATATCGAGAGTGTTTTATTGAAGTATTCATACCAACCTAACCACTAGTATCGTAAGTTTCAGTAAGTCAAGATATGAATTTACATTGACAGAGGTCATGGTATTTGACGTCTCAGACAGGTTTTATTAGGTCTTCATGCGACACAACAAAGATAAAGAGCACTCGGATATGTCACTTATAGCTACTTTTTTCAGTCGATAACGTTCATACCCCTGACTATAAAGCTTGTCACTTGACCATCGGGTAGAAGTCATGCCGTTAGTCCTGTTTGAAATTACCTTTATTTAACGAGAAATAGTTGATAGCTGAAGATATCAAGAGGGCAATCAAAACACAGAAATCCAAAAGCAGACAAAACCATGGCTAAAACAAAATGAGACAATAACACAAACAGCAATCAAAACAACATGACGTGAAAAAACAAAAATAGAGTAACACGAACCCCACCAGAAACCGTGGCGAATTCGGGTGTTCCGAGGGTAAGCAACCCCTGCTCTGCTCTTGGCACCCGTCGTGACACATTGTCGAATACAATATCGAATGACTTTAACCCCCTTGTCGCATACCTAGTCCCGATGTCCCTTTCTTGTTTCTGACCATAACCGATTTTGACTTATTCTAGTATTCTTCCCCGCTTGGAGCAAGAGTTGCTTACCCTTCCGGAGCACCTGAACTCACCCCCCGTTGTTAGTGGGGTTCGTGTTACTCTATTTTTAGTAATACGAGTATCTCTGTGTGTAGTTTTGTCTCCTTTTTGTTTTGGTCACGGTTTTGTCTGTCATTTACTTTTTGAATTTGGAATTCCCCTTAGTATATTCTACTTCACCCCTTTTAATGCCTCCTTAACTCTATGTTTATAATATCTATTATTTCCTGTCAATGTAGATTACATAAAATATATTTACAAATCAATTTAATAATGGAGTAAGAACAATTCGTTTAACATTTTAAGTGAATAGAGAATTCTTCGATGATTTAAGATCTATAAGCTTGATTATGCAGTCNNCGGTCAACGGTCTACAAATACATCACAAATACGGACACCAAACCGTGAACAATGAAAATTTTCAAAGTTTGGTCTATCATGTGCGCTCAAAGCGATTGAGCAGTGAGTTGTCCTTAAGTGTCGAACTTGTGATATCGGTTTTTGTGTTGTAGGCTTACAATTCGAACCCGAGACCTGCTGCTGCGGTCCTTATCAAGGAACATTAGAGCATTATGATTTTAATCTTGAGTCCCTTACTTGATGATTCAGATTTTGACCTACCCAGTTTCCAGAGCTCTGCCAAAAATATATTACTCTTATAACACCTACCATCAATGCCATTACATCCCTCTTTACACCTTCCATCACTGACATCATCTGCGTTCGTTTGAATGAAAACACCGTGTCTTCATTCTATAAGGTGAAACAGCAACTTAACAGATTAATACCAGTAAAGTAACTTAGGCTAATAGTAAACCAACACATTTGCTATCAAACAATTGATATAAATTGACTTTTCGTATTCGATTTCTAAAGCTCAATCAACACTCTGTACTGAGTAGCTTGATAGGCTAGGTACCCCTGCATATTAAGTGCAACAATGTAAAAATGTACAAGTAATAGACTTATTTATACACATGTTAAAAAACAGATTTCTGTAGAACGCTTATTTCCAGAAAATATAAAAAAAAACATATAAAGTGGGCTTTTTGTCCATGATAGGTAGATGTTTTGTAGTTTATTCTTCTGTTTTTATTTGTGTGTGTTGTAGACCGTCGTGGCCTAGATGTTGGCGTGTTTGACTTCGAATCGAGAAGTCCGGAGTTCGAGCCAAAGCCACGTCGCGGTTGGATGTCCCTGTCGTTCGAATGAGACATTAAAAACCGAGGCCCCTACCTGCTCTACGGTCATAAGAGCCAAGCTTAAGCAAAACTTGTCGCCTTTTATCGTTTCAAGGTGACTTTTCTATATGAGTTAAAATTATTGAGTTGGGCGTTAAACAACAATATAATCAACTAGCCCAGCAATAGTTGTTGTTGTAACCCAACCCGGACGGTGGAATTTTTCTTTCATATGGAGAAGTCACCGATTGCCAATATACAGGTTCAAATTATGACTTTTAATTGACAGTTCGACACCCCAACTCCCCACCCTGAAAACAGGGGGTGTGTTCAGGTTCTCGGGAAAGGTAAGCAACTCCTGCTTTCTGCGTATGACAATACAATCTGAAATGCAACAAGTTCATGATTACAGAACGTCACCATAAACAAAATAAAAAACGAAACTTCATATCGGTAAACTGAAGGTTGAAAAGGAAAGTGTGTAAAATAAGGTGAAATCTGTTAACCTGCAAGAATTGTGCATTCAGACACCATGTAGTTAGCCTGTTTGCTTTTCTTATCATGAGGTTGTGGATTTTGAAAGGCTCAGCTGAGGAAACTAGTTTTTCCTGATCTTTAAATGAGACAAACATTTGGATTTCATGTCAGGTACGAGTCGGCACATTGAAGACCATCCATCACTAAAAGTGCCTAGAATAGGTCGACTTTTTAGCTCTTCACTGGCAGACAATTGCATCTCCATATAAATGAAAAGTTCTGTCATCGGACATTTAAACAACTTTATAATGTATTGCAAGGTCTAAGTTATTGTAATTGGCTCATTATCATCAGTAGGGTCACCCATTTACAAATTGCCAAGTAGGGAGACTTGAACCCTAAAAGTTTGAGAAAAAATTAATGTAAAGCCATTGCGTTTAATCAAACAATTCATTACAACTCCCTCCAATACATCTTCCCAAGGTCTCATATAATGACAACAAATACACTGCAGATTCTTTGACAGGTTTAGCAGTCAAACCTGAGAGAAAAGATACATAAGTTACAAGCTATGGAAACAAGTTATGAAATAACACATTAAAACTCATGTGTATGTTTCACATATTAAACGAAGTAAATACCAGACATAACGATTTCGTTTATCTATGAATGTAATATTCAAAACATATTTGGATACACTTTAATTTCTAAAGTAGAAAAAATAAGGCTCCAAAGTACATGTAAATATTGAATGTGAATTTTGTCGTTATTATTTTTTAACAGTGAAGGCTTAATAGGGAAGAAAGAAAACTATATTTCAAATTTATTTCGCAGATTAATTGTACAGAAGATACAAATAGTGTTATATGGGATATACAGTCAAAATATTTCAATCTGACAACATGGCTGTATCACACATGTTACATCAAAGTTGTAGAGCTTTAACTTCAAAAGAGAGAACAGAGATCACTAGTCGATATCGCGAAAACTTACTTCACAATCTTCTATCGCTCTAGTTTTCACTAGCACTACTTTTGTTCTCCGTAGTATCTTAGGACGTAAAGACATATGGTTTATCCATCTCGCTCTTCATTTAGTATACTGGCATGATGTTTCTGAAAAGGATTCGAGATTAAGTTTTATTTTGAATAGATTTCCAGGCAATAATTTTTTTCTTAGAACTTCGGAACAATCGAATACCGTAAAGATATGGAGTTGTCTTAGACTTAATCGTGGATTTGAAGATTTATGATGCCTGCCTTTTGCTAGTCAGATAAAGAACCCACGAGATTCACCACCGACATTTTACCTGACCTGTAGGATTTTTTAGGAATATTTGCAACGTGTATGGCATGGCAACATAGGACGCTGACTTCTTCCAGACACCAGGACCCAGTTGTTCATCAGCTAGTTAAATTTTAACCCTCGGTTAAATATAACCAAGGTTTGAAATGAAGCCAAGAGTTAAAATATGTTGCTTTTTAAGTTAGTTCTTTAGGTTAAACTGAACTTATTGGCAGACAATCTATTAAATTTTAGCTATTTCACCATGCTCTGAAGATGTTTTTACTACATTTCTACAGGCCTTGGCTAAAATTAACTAACTGTTGAACAACTGGGCCCTGATGCTATTATGTTAAGGATTTGCAATGGTTTACCACGTTGAGGTTGTTATTTCCCCCACCTTGCAACATCTATTAGGACTTTGATGTTGGATATCCTTTAGTGCTTCCTATTTTATTTTTTACTCTTTTTTAATTGAAAATGTCAAATACTTTATAATCAACATTACAAATCTGATGTAGGTCTTAATTATTACGGCATGCATTTTGAATATTCACTATATGGATCTTGCGTAGGTTCTCAGCGAAACGACAGGTGAATAGGACATATCAGTTTGCCTTGCTTTTCCGTGGTCTCTATCATCAATATAATCGTATTCGAATCCAAGGTAAAAATAGGCGTCCAAAATGGAACAAGAAGAATTAATCATATATCTTTCTGTATAATACGTCTTCCGCTATTTTTAGATCGAGTTATTGAAGTGTTTGTCTATTGCCATAGTGATGTATGTTTCATTTTTATAGCAACATATGAATTCTAGGAATAATGAGTGTTTTGTTGGTTTTGATGGCTGATTGGCTTGTTGTATTGCTGTTAAACGACCATCTCAAGTATTTTTCACATATATTGACATGTCTGGGTATGTCGGTAAAGCGTTTTAGACATGACCTATGCTCAATACTTATGACCTTTTAGCAGTAAGGTGCCAACACCTTCTATAATGTGGAACCTCGTTTTAGACAGCCAGCAGAGACCGCAACGCGGATTCGAACCCATGATCACCCGATCAGATCGGGTACTTAGGGAGTCACGACTGACCGCTATAGCATATTTTACTTCGTTATTTTCAATAGTTCAGCTGTGTAAAAGTTTAATTATTGGAATTAATATCCGAAAAAGAAGCGTGGGAAGTTCTTTTTTATCTTGTATGATAATTGATGGTCGTTGAACTCGCATATGCTAAAAAAATCGATCAAAACTATTCAATGTCTTAGGTAGCTCTTATCAGAATGGTTATCAATATCGAATAAAATAATATCACGGGGTTCAGGTTTTCTGCTACAAATAAAGCTAATAATTATATCAAAAATATCTAATTACTGTAAATCCGGTTTTATTCGCGAGAATTTTATTTTCGCGTAATTACGCGAGAGCACTTACTCGCCAAAATAAAGTTCTCGCTAAATATACTGACCTGATATTAACATGCATGAAATTCAAAACTAGGTGAATTTAAAACGGTAAATTCATTAACCCTTTCACCCCTAAGTATCAATGTAGTATGCTCTTTTCTATTGTGTCAGACCAGTCC
>JACSZP010070505.1:0-12265 GCA_016161895.1 Pinna nobilis
TACCCCCCCCCCCCCCCCAAATGGACTCTTCATGAAATCAATAGTTTGGGTGAATCCAAATGTGTTTTTAAGGGTGAATGCGTTAAACCAAGGACTAGCTGTAGTTGTTATAATCAGAGACTTACAAGGTGCCTGAGGTACAGGTCTTATGTCCTTGGGGACATTCCTGAAGTCTTGACATGTATAAGTCACAATGGAGAAAAGTTGAGGATAGGTACACTCCTGTATATACTGAGTCCTGTCTGGATCTGGATCAGAGCAATTTATGTATCTGGCAGCATTCAGAGCATTTGGTACAACAGCCTCTGGGTTGTTCTGGCAGAATCTGTAGGCATCACCTGTACAGAGAGTGTAATACATTGTTACTGAGATAAAATGAGAGAGAGAGACAGACAGACAGACAGAAATTAACAGAGAAAGACAGACAGACAGACCGTGAGACACAGATAGAAACAGAGAAACAGATAAGAGACTCTTGGTTGTGGTGTTTGTGAAGAATTAGTAAAGGTCATAGGTTATGATCTAGAATGAAAATACATGTATATTATAGCTCTACTATACCCGCAATAAGAAATTCTTATCAAAAATCTTTGGAATCAATTTTCTTTATGAGTATGAGTGCATTTAGAGCACCTGTGTATAAAGAACTACTGGTCATGCATAAAACTGTCTATCCTCAAATGCACCATATGTGTGCTAATTAGTCTCCATGTAAAGACTCTCTCCCTATACAGGTTAGCAATGTTGTGTCCTTTAGAGATCTTAATACAAGAGTTTTGTTGAGTCCTAAAGGTGTATAGATGCACAAATTTCATTCTATCATGTGACTTAATATTACCTGGGTGGATCATCTGTACACAAATCCTTTGTATGGGATGGAACCATCCATTTTCACAGGATTCTATGGCAACCGTTCTGTTGTCAAGGCACTGGATATAACGTCCAGTCCAGAAATGACCGCTTATTCTATTTGGTCCATTATTAAGGCCAACACAGCTTGGCAGTCTCTCAGGACATGGTGCACAATTTCTGTCACTTGGTTGACACAAGTTATGTTTATATTCACCTGAAATTAAAACATTATGGGAGAAATGAATCTACAAGTACATGAATGAATCATACAAAGCATACTTGCATGAGTCATGTGCAGTAGAATCTAAAAAACTTGAGGTGCTCGGGAACGCTGATAAACTGCCAGTTTTCGAGACTTTGAGTTTTCAAAAATATCTCTCAAGCTGAATGCTATTCCGCTGACACAAACCCTCTTATTCACTCCCTTTCCTGTACACTGTTCTTATTACTCATCCATTTGTAAAAGATTACTAAATAAACAGGCAGTAATTACAATGTCTGCCGAAAATTCCCATTTCAAAAGCATGAGATGATTATTCACAGGTACTTTAAGCTCCGGTCTGAGAGATTGATTCCAGGGATCGAAAATTTAGACATCAATGTTCGAAAGACCGAGACTTAATTTCACTTATCTATTAAGGAAAAAACGGGACCGTAGCTTTACTTTGAGAGATCGAGAATTTCGAGAGACTGACATTCGACCTTTCAAGATTCAACTGTAGTTATTACAATGTAGATACAGTTTTGACTTCCGTATCTTGATAAATGATGTAAAACACCAGATTTGTTGTTTGTCGGTGATGCTTAACAACAAATACTAAAAAATGTTCTACATTCAAGGGATATAAACAGCCAATTTTTTTCTAGATATGTTTTACGGTTGCTTGATAGCAGTTTGAATGTACTTACATGGAGCCTGGGGTTCCGGTCTTTGTCCACAAGTCACTGTTCTAAAGTCTCGACAGGAATGGAAAACTGGGGAGTACAGGTCTGGATAGGGACATTCCCTGTGTTTGTCGGAGAATGATGAGCAGTTGTAGTACTGAGCACAGTTCTTAGGATCATCCACGATTAGGGTAGGGTTGGCAGCACAAATAGCTATAATGTTATCTATAAAAATGGAAAAGTTTATTACAAGAGTGTAAATTTAGGTATAGATAAACACCGTGGAGTTGGTTTATAATGAAGTAAAAGGAAGATTGACTTTTGACTTTGTTATTGGCATCCTAAATTTTAAGCATCAGAATTTAATACATACATAGATAAATAGTAATTCTTTTCGAGGATTTTATTCCTCTTTGTTCCAGCACTGAATTTCAATTATGCCAATGCAATTGAAAAATGCATTTTTTTGCAAAATGCCGGTTTTTGACATATGAAAGAGTATGTATATTCATTGTTACATGGGCAAGACATCTGAAATGCGAAAACATGCAAAATATTCCATTAAACATTATCAGCACAAAAGAAAAAGACCCCTTTTACAAACCTAAGCAACAACTGTATTGTACAATACAACCAAAGGGAGGAAGTTAAGAACAAGAGGCTCCAAGGGCCTTAAGGGTCACCTTGATAATGAATTTGATTGAAATTGGCCTACTGGTTCCTGAGAAGAAACCTTAAATGTGAAATCCTATAGTAGTCCCCTGTAAAATGGATAACCCCATTGTGGGGCCTAAAATGACCCCAAGGACTTCTCTTGAAATTTGAATCTACACCCCCCAAAAGGATGCTTAACTCCAAAAGTCAGTACATTTGGCCTTGTACCTCTGGAGAAGATTTTTTAAAATTTAAAAATTTGACCATTTTAAGCCCACAGCCATTTTTGGACCCAGGGGGGGGGGGGGTGGTTTGAACAAACTTAAGTTCACATCAAACAATATTTATCCCTCACAAAGTTGGTTGAAATTAGCCCACTGGTTTTTGAGAAGAAGTAAAACATGTAGAAATTTAATGCACGGATGGACAACACATGATGGACAGCAGACTAATATGGAGACGTCATTGAATGTCCCAGAAGGACATCAAATTTAGGCAAATGCTTAGAATTTATGATTGTAGAGCAACCTGGGGTCTTAAAAGTGCTGTCATTCAATGTGACATCGGATCTAAAGTATGGGGTCATAAACTATAAACTTTTAAAAACACAAGAATAAAACAGACAGAGAAGTTGTAAGCTGAGGAATAAACCATTAAATATCATTCTTTACAATCACATAAAAGCAAAACTATTTATAAAGACCGTACTGAATGGTATTCCACTGGTACAAGCTCTTCTTTCTGGATCAAACAAATCTCCTGCTGGACATTGGCCGATGGCTATGGTTCTATTTCTGTCACATTCTACATACTGGTCAGTCCAATATTTCCCAGGTATGGGATACTTTCCGGTGTCCAGCCCAACACAGCTGGGGTACCTGTCTGGACACGGTGTACAATTTGGTGAGTTGACCTTGCAAAGGTTCTGAGAATATTGACCTGAAAAACACAATAATGTGAAACATTCTCTGTACATGCATTACTGTCACAATGAATAATATTTTGTATGCAATTTTTTTTTAAGATCAAGGGTCTTGTCATGCTAATTGGACTCTCAAAAGGCAGAAAGTTCTGTGAAAAGTTCTATAATAATGTTGTTCTTAAAAAATAAATTCACTACAAGATTTGCTGCCCAAACATGGGACCCCGGTGCCTCTGACAACATGGACTGTGACTAGATTTTGGAGTCATAGAAGATTCCAGTTTTTCCACATTCTCCATATTTACAAAATTCTAACCCTGTAACAATTTTCTGTTCACCAAACAACTTGTAAAAGCATCATCATGTAACTGGAGAGAGATATGATTTGAGAAATGACTCCTTAGATCTGCTGTTTATCAGTATCTAAATAACACATGCCACAATTCAAGTCTATGAACTGTGCATCCATAGAAAGGATTGAATAAAACAAAAACAAAATACTTGTACTATTGGAAAACAATACAGGCAACATTATTCTTGGAACTTAAATCCCTCATAAAGCTTATTGATGATTTTGACATTAGATTCTTTTTGTTAAGTGAACACCCAAATTATAACTAATGACATTACACTATTTCTGCCAAAAAAGTAATATCCAGTTTCCCATAATCTAAAGGTTTCAGCTAACATCCAAAATAGCTGTAATAGCTAACCCTTTGGTGGTTTTATAGATTGGCTTAATGCATTTGAGTTTCTTTACTTTTCAGGTACATGTACTTACATGGTGCCTGAGGTTCATAGCGACCTTGACATTCTACAGTGTAGAATGGTTGGCAGGATAGGGTTTTGGCGGAGAACAGCAGAGGGTATTTGCACTCCCGGAGTTGTGTCCTGTCTGTAGACCGCAGTACGGAACAGTCATAATACTGTGCACAATTAGACGGATTGGGAAACACTGCTGTGGGATGCTGTCGACAGAACTCTGGAATACGACCTATAAAAGAGGATGAAAATAAAAATAAAATAGTAACAAAGCTATTGTTGTATCAGTGATTTGGGGTTTGTTTTATTGTTTAGTGTACAGCAGAACCTATCTTGAGAGATTGCCCCATCATTGCCATGCAAAGTGATCTTTTTTTTTTTTTTTAAACCCTATAATCATTGTTCATGCTGCATGTTAATTTTCTTTGGTTGGTTCGTTTGTTGTATTGTAAATTCAAAACATCCCACTCAAGAATCTTTCACTTATATGGAGATGTCACAGTATGCCGTAGAAGGGCAACAAATTTAGCCTATGCTCTGCAATTATGGACTTTAAGAAGGGAGGTTTCTTTAAGCTGTCGACACCTGCTGGTATTATGACACGAAATCTCTTTTTTTACTCTCTCATCCAAAGGACAGGGACAGTATACCACAGTACAGTGAGGATTTGAGACCACAAACCTCATAATCAGAAGGAGAGCATGCTAACCAAGAAGCCAAAAGTAAATTTTCTTACCGATGCTGATCTGTGATGTGCACTGACGCTGATATAGGTCAAAGTATCCCACGCTGCATCTTGATATTTCAATGGTCCTATTATGGTAACAGACAATGTAATCAGCCCACCACCTGTGGTCAGGGAATTCATTCTTGCCATCAGGTAGTCCAATACATGATGGAAGTCTTAGTGGACATGGTGTGGCCTGGGACAAACTGACCGCTCGCTGGTTCTGCAAGTATTCACCTGGAACACAAATGAAATGAATTGTGTCAGAAAAAACACAGAACAGAAAAGTAACTTCATGTATAACCATCACATTATCATTTTACAGAACAAATTGATTTAATGAAAATGTATAATCTGGACTTACACGGAGCTTGTGGTTCATATCTGGCACCACATGTTGTTGAGGTAAAGTTCTGACAAGTCTTGCTGTTGTTGGAGAACAGCTGAGGGTATGGACACTCTACCAGGTAGGATCCCAAAGCGCTGTTACGCTGAGAGCAGTTGTAGTACTGGGCGCAGTTACTAGGGTGAGTTACAATGACCCCTGGATTGGCTCTGCAGAAACTGTCTATGTTGTCTGAAAATATAAGAATTTTATGTTAGGGAAATTCTTGCAAGTTAATTTACGTTTTGAAGGTGACATCAAAGAGTGTCGGTGAAGGGGGACAAATGTTGCCTATGATCAGCACCTATGGCCATAGAGTAAAAAGGATTCTTTAACCTGTCGACACCTGGTGTGATATTAATTGTACCTCTGTTTTTACTGTCTTATCCGAAAGACAGGGGCAACCAATCGCACCATGGCTTGGGCCTGAATCCCGGACTTCACGATCAGAAGTTGAACACACAACCCACTAGGCTACGGCAGCTCCAGTCAACTTTATGGAAACAGCTGTTTGTACATACATGTACAAGTGTAACAAACTTTGCATATGAAAGATACTGCATTAAACTAGATGTGTCAACAAAAATACAAGGGACATAACTCTGTCAAGCATTATTTTATCTCCAACACGTACCTGACCTGCGTGTTCCAAAGGCCTTTACCAAACTTCAATTTAAATGTTCATGTACAAATTTGAAAATGAATGTAAACTGAATTATAACGTAATGACAGAAGGAATGACAGATGGAGAATTGGTATCACTATATGACCCCTGACTATTTTATGATGGGGTATACAAAAGAATGTGGTCATTGAATAACACATAAGTATAACATGAGCAATAACTGGTTGGATCTGATTTTGTTTGATTTAGGATTTACCACATCCAAAATTTCATTTCATAGATCCATGATGTCATGTACACATCAGCTATTTCCATGATAACAAAATTTAAAACAAAAAAACAAAAAAACAAACAACCTTTGAAGCACATACTGTCTACTCTTATGAGCAATGAATTTAAATACTGTATACAGGGTTATTTTCGCCCTGTGTTATTTTCGCCCAGACGCATTTGCAAACAGTTTTGTCCCGTTTTGAATGTGGGCAGTCTCGACATGACTCTATCGAATTAATTTACTGTTTTGAATTCACCTTGTTTTGAATTCGCCCACTTACGAAGTGGGCGAAAATAAAAGGGGGAGAAAAATTCCCTGTAAACAATATCACAACATCTTTGTCAAATGAAGTGATAAGAACCTGGATTTGGTGATGCATCACACACTCTTCTAACTGGATCAAAGATACCATGTACACATTTTGTGACTTCAATTGTTCTGTTACGATAGCAGATGATGTACTCCTTCCTCCACAACAGCCCAGAGATAGGGTTAAGTCCATCAGGAAGCCCAAAACAGCTGGGCAGTCTCTCAGGACAGGGTCGGCAATTGACATCCTTTGGCTGACATTGATTCTGTCTGTATTCACCTATCCAAGATTAATTGAATTGATAAATAAGTCAATCTGCTTTCATAAAAATATGAAAACTTGACAAAGGATACAAACTTATCACAGCAATATACATGTACCCGTACTCTTAATTAATGCATGTAAAAAACAATGATTGATAGAGTAAAATATTCCTGAAATGTTTCCAGAGACATATTTTTAAAACAATGCATGATATAATACAAGTCAAATCAAAAGTATATAATATGGATTGGTTACCATTACATGTACACATAATGTAAATGAAAAAACTCAAGAGTAAATCAAAAATGAGATAAAGTTGTTACTAAATGGCTGACACCACACACCATAAGGTGCCATTTATTTGTTCTAGACACAGAAAACAGGAAAGGAGATTGAAATAAACATAGATAGAATGATTCAAAGGCATAGATCAAGTTGTAAGCTGAATGTTCCATACTTCAGTACAAATCAATGACAAATTAACCTTTTCACCCCTAAGTATCAATGTAGTATGCTCTTTTCTGTTGTTTCAGACCAGTCCATTATGGTCTGCAGTGGTGAAAGGGTTTAAGTACTCCTTGGCTAACGTTACTTAGTGACAATTAAGGAAACTCATCAAAACTTTCCATGGGTCAAAATGACTAGACCAGACATAAGCTGAAATTTATCAGCTAGTGGAACAAATTTTCTTTTCTTGAGATGCTAACTTCTAACTGTTTGAACAAGGTACATGTACCTCCTACAATATTACTGTATACAAAAATTTTGTGGCTTTGACCTCTGAATGCATAAATATTTGCTCTTGAAAAAACAAATACAAAAAGTCATACTTACAAGGTGCCTGTGGCACTTGTCTGGATCCACATGACAGAGTAGTGAAATTGACACATTTACTCAATGTGGGCGAGTACAACATGGGGTAAGGACACTCATTCAAATATCCACCAAACTGGGTATCTCTTTTGGAGCATGTGAAATACTGGGCACAGTTCCAGGGGTGTGGTATTACAGCTTCAGGATGACCAGTGCAAAACAAAGGAATGTCCACTGTAAGAAAAAAAAAAGGAAAAAAAGAGGTGAAATTCCAAGATCTGATTGGACAGATAAGGAAGAGTAACATACATACATATACTGTACATGTATATGAATTTATTTATCATTGCATTTCAAAAGTAACAAAAGGATTAAAGTCTGAAATAAACAAACAAAGAAAACAGAATTGATAAATCCAAGGTAAATATGAAATCTGAAGAGTACTGGTAATCATATACAGAGGAGCCTCATTAATCCAGACGCTTTTGTTTTCGAGCAAATCGTCCAGATGAATGATGCATCCAGATTACTGAAATGTACCGATCATAATGGTCAAAGCAATTTGAACATTTGTTCCCGAGAAATTTCATAATTTTATCCTGAAAGTGAAGCATCCAGATTTTTGGCGGCCACATAAATGAGGCTCCTCTCTATCTCTTTACCTTGAAATTAAAAACCACTGTCTTTCCACAGACTCTTACAAAAATACAGTACAGATACTTCCTGTATAAAAAGTAGAACCAAATTAGATAAATTATAGAATTACCTGTATCAACAGAAGAGGTGCACCGCCTGGTACGAGGGTTGAAGTATCCCACACTGCATCTGCTGACTTCCACTGTCCTGTTCAGGTAACACTTGATGTACTCAGACTGCCACACCCGGCCTGGGAATACGTGGTCCCCATCTGACAGTCCCACACAGCTGGGCAGCCTCTCAGGGCAGGGGGCGCAGGACTTATCTGTGACCTCACACAGATTCTGTCTGTATTCACCTATAGTCACAGTACAATAAGAACATTGAAGAAGCTGATTCTTGTTTAAATGAAGCAAACAAGAGAGTTGTTATTGTTTATTTTTACCATGACCCTAAATGGACAAATAATTTTTCATGATAATTTGAAAAAAATGTTTGGATCCAAAAATAGAAATGTAGCTGCTAAAAAAAAAAATTCAACATTTATTAAGTAGATATAGATTCATATATGAATGGATAATTTATGGATATTTTACATTTTAAAAGTATACTGAAATTGCAAAAATATCTGAAGAAATCTTTTGCAAGGAAAATAAAATTTTGTTTACATGTGTCATGTAATTAATTAATAATGTCTGATTTTGGCAGGCCAAATAATTTTAGGTCTACCTTTAACTCATGCACCCCTAAAGACACATTTGGACTAGCCTAAATCATTGATTTAATGAAGAATCTATCCTTCTACAGGGGTGAATGGATTAAACTTGAATGCTAAATCAGAAAGACATTCTCATATGAAATCTAGTCTCAAATCTACAACTGCTGACAAAATTACAGAACACAGAGATTCTACATACATGGTGCTTGAGGCTCGTGCTTTGCTGCACAGGCTACTCTGGTAAATTCCTCGCATCTCAGGGTTACAGGTGAGAACAGAGATGGATATCTACATTCCTGGAGGTAGGAGCCGTACTCAGACCGTGGGGCAGAACAGTTGTAATACTGACCACAGTTGACTGGGTGGGGCTTCAGTGCTGTGGGGTTAACCTTGCAGAATTTGTCCAAGTTACCTAGAACAAAACAAAATTTCAGCATTTTTGGTCACTCTCAATGTACATTGTATGTTCCTGGCTGAATGACACAATTTCTGTTTAAAACTTCATATGTAACAGTAACGCATGTTCCCAGCAAAGTCTAGAAACAATTCTATGAAATATAAAAGCAAGAGTACAATATTGAACAAAGTCTGAGATTTCTACTGGAACTAAAATTAATTAAATTATGCAAAAAAATGTTTAAAGCAATAAGAGAGAGAGAGAGANNTGTCATAAAGAATATGAAAATGACTACATGTAAACAGAAACTTAAGAAAAGAAAAGAGATTGACTGTAATGTTTAAAGGAGATAACATGATAAAGATGTGAATAGAAGACAGAGAGAGATTGAGTAAGACATATGGTAAGAGAGGCTGTATACTACATTTTTAACTTACCATTGTTAACATTAGCAGTACAGACATTTTGTTCTGGGTCAAATATGGTGTTGACTGGGCACATTCCTGTTTCTATTGTCCTGTTTCTGAAGCATTTTATATATGACCTACTCCACTCTTTCCCTGGGAAGATGTGATTGCCATCAAGTAATCCTATACAACTTGGCAGTCTCTCAGGACAGGGGGCACAACTCTTGTCATTTTGATCACACAGGTTTTGCTCATATTGACCTACACGATGAGATGAAAAAAAGGAAAAAGAAAATATTTATATTTATATTCAAACGACATATCAATTTTTATATAGAGACCAGTACAAGGAATATAGATTTCATTACAAATTCAGCATGCACATCAAAGATTTAATATGAAATGAAGAAAATATCTGCTTGAGGGAAAACAAGTCTGCTATTTTCATGCATTGTTGCAGTACTACTAAGAAAAATTATTATTTGTCTATAAATAAAGATGACAAATATAAACACAATAATCAAATACATTTAAACAAAACTTTTAAAAAAGGTCGTAAATAGATTACAGAAAATTAACACCTATAAAACTTACCCATTTTTTCTTGTTCAAAATAATTATATATATATACATCAATTTATTTCACCCATTGGCTAAAACCTGTACAAATGTACTACAGTGCAATTTGTCTTTTTATTGTGTGTCTATTGTTGCTGTTGTTTAATGACCCACTCAAGAATCTTTCATTCACATGGAAACATCCCTGTGTGGTTGTCTCAGCTTAACATATAGATCAACAGGCAAATACATGTAAGAGTACAACACACACACAGACAGACATACAAAGTCAAATGCCGCATGAGTGAGCTATCTACTGAGAAAATACTGTGAAGTCACACACACTCACTGCTTCTCGGGAAACACCATGATTTTTCCTTTAGCGCCTGTTAGGGAGGAAGGGTTTGCTTGCTAATTAACAATATTTACTCGCAAAATACCAAACTCATCTGCAAATGCCAAAGTTATCTTCATTTCATTTTTAGTGTATAAACAGAAAAGAATATGATCTCAAACTTACATGGAGCCATGGGTTCTTTCCGGGAATCACAGTAGACGGTTGTGAATTGTTCACATGACTTGGTGGTATCTGAGAACAGACTAGGATAAACACACTCCACCAGGTAGTTCCCAGGTACACTACAGTCATAATACTGAGCACAGTTCTCAGGATTGGACAGTTTGTCCTTCGTGTGGTACTGGCAGTAATCAGGTACATCAACTGTAATATAAATATAAGTCAATTTCTGTATTCAGGTATCTGAATGAAATTAAACTTAATATGATAAGTGAGGGTTTACAAAGCATGTATGTAAAATGTATACAGTCGAGCCTCATTAATCTTGATGACAATTATCTTGATGTTGCACCTTATGAACGAAATTTACTGGGGACAAAAGTTTTGAAATTGTATTTGTCATTACGAACAAGGAGAACCTAGCCTCATGTAAATTTTGAGACAGAACCCTTCAGTAGTTTGTGAAAAATAGCGATAACGGGAATTGTCTAAGGACTGACCACGGACGATGGACCACGGCCGAAAGATGATTTGATAAGCCCAAAGTCAGAATGATGGTGGGCTAAAAACATAATTCAGAAATCAGAAACCTTTATTAATCCAGACAATTTGCATTGGAACAGGAGCTTCTTTACTGATGATGCTTCACTTTATTTGTCAGTTTCATTAAACAGCTAAACTCGGTTTGTGTAAATTGTCTAAATATTTTATTGACATTTTCATTGATGCAAAATACAGACTTCCTTAATTAAATCGATCAATGCAATATTTGATATAGAACATAAACAATGTTAAGGAATGGTAAAAAGGACACATAGACAAAACATAATACACCTTGAGTGCATTCCATCACTTTGGTAAATTCAATTAATCAAATCTTTTAGAAGCAAAGTAAACATAAAGGAATAAATAGGGTTGAAATAGCAGTCAGGTTCACAGTGGAACCTGACTATTAAGACCCCCCGAGACTGAATCTTAAAGGCTTTGATGGTTTATGTAGTGAGGTGGTCTACTATGTGAGGGTGTCTTTAGGCAAGGTTTTAATGCATATCAAAATATGACCTTGATCAGGAGAGTGGTCAACAACATTGTCCAGATAGATACATTGAAAGACTAATCTATTCCAGTGTATTCCTTATCCCCCTTGTGACAAGTAAATTTATCTAAAAATAAGTTTGCTGGGGTAACTCACTTGGCACAACAAATATGGTACATTTGTTGGTACGTGGGTTGAAGTAACCTCTACTGCACTTCTCGCTGGAGACTGTCCTGTTCTTATAGCACTTGATGTAATTGGCTGACCACAAGGACTGTGAATCTTGGTTTAAGCCGTCTGGTAAACCAACACAACTAGGAAGTCTCTCAGGGCAGGGCTGACAAACCTTATCTCCAAGCTGACACAAGTTCTGCTCATATTCACCTAGAAACAATACAGTAATCACATAAAATTACATCTGCCTCATCAAATTCCAACAACGCTGATTTTGGCCTGAATTTCATAAATGTCAAATGTCTACCAGAAACAGGGAAACTCACCTTTTTTTTCTTTTTTTTTTTTT
>JACSZP010070509.1:0-13583 GCA_016161895.1 Pinna nobilis
AAATTTGCGAAAACAAAATGGGGGCGAAAAATTCCCTGCACACAGTAATTAATAATTATTTGTAAACTCAGGTGAAAATCATTCTAACTTGGTCAATAGTTGTAAGTCAAGTACACTAAATCAACACCATAGCCCTAACCCTGACTCAGTTTTAAAACGAGATTTTTTATCTTTTTCAGGTACACAAGATTATGATATGTATGGAGTCCCACCCAGTCAGGGTCCAGCACCTTCCATAAAGGTCATAAGTACCAAGGACGGAGTTCAACGAGAGGTCACATATGCCAGTCTGGACAAGAAGGCCCAGGAAGAAGTCTTAACTGACTTACTGGTCAAGAGTGCTGTTCACTATGCAATGAAAAAGCAACAGGTGAGAGTTTCTCTTGGCTAGCCCATATAGCACTGCATGTTTACTGTTGTTTGAGACATCGTCAAACCATGTATTTTTGTTGTTTGTATTGTTGTTTAATGTCCCAAACAAGAATCTTTCACTTATATTGACATGTGAATGATCCGGTTTTGATAATTGAGTATTTGTTTATTTTTAGCCCACCATCATACAGAGTACTGAAGGGATCTACTTTAACCCTTTCAACCCCAAGTATCAGAATGGTATGCTCTTTTCTATTGTCTGGACCAGTCCATCTCGGTCTGTGGTGTTGAAAGGGTTAAATCTTGCATTGAGGTTCTCCATGGTGTCTAGTTTTGCATGACATATTTCTGGACTGACTTAAAAAATGGGGACCTAAAGGGGGAACTTATGTTTTAGAAAGTCCATCCACTTCATATCATCCCTATATTTATTAGTTTAAGAATATACTGAAGGAATCTTCCTCAAATCATGCATGGAGGTTTCCCTGGGAATGTAGTTTTCTCCCCTTGTTATATTCACTATGCCTAGCTAGACTTCAATAATTTAACATCTCCATCCATGAAAATTTATGACATGTTTTAGAAACTAACAAATTTTTAAATTAAAAAAAAACACCAAACCAAACAAAACAAAAACATTTATACACAAATAAACGCCTTAAACATGCGGATTATGTTGTAGGATAAAAGATTTAGAGTCAGATTAATTTACATTTTTCTAAAAAAAGATCTTTTTTCCCCCTACAATATTGTGCAATTGCAGAGAGTACACAGCAGTATATGGGGTATGTATTAATCTAATGCACTAAATTATCTAAAACACGAACAAGGCACATGTCAATAATGACCTTGATCAGTGATCAACAACAGAGAGATTCAGTGCCAAAACTGATCATTGTCTGAGCACAGATAAAAGATAATTAGCTGTCAAAATTGATTGGTAAAGATCAAGCTGTTTAGTTTAAATGATAATACCTTCAGAATAGTATGTGATTTATTCATGAATCTGTAAGAGTTATGCCCCTTTCATTGTTGTTTCATCTGATTTGTATATATCACATTTATTCTCTTGTATGGATAAGAATTTTGAACCAATAAAAATCCTTGTAGTTTTTACAGCTTGCGTCATACTGAATGCGGGAAAGAACTTACTTAACTAAAATTATTTTCTTTTGTGAGCATATCGTATTTGCTTACAACAAAGTTGTCCAATTTTCTCATGTTTGGATACACATGTACATTGTAAAATGCTGTTCATTTTAGAATTGTCAGTGTTAAGAGAAAACTTATCTCTTGTGAAGAGTATTTGAGTAATGATGAAAGTGGTTGCAGTTATCTGGGGTTTCAATGATATTTTGCCTAGAATACAAGATCAGGGTTTCTGGGAAAAGCCCCAAAAATAAAAAAAAAAAGAAGAAAAAACAAAAAAAAACATAAGATAAAAAACAGACAAACAAACTGATATTCCCATACTCCTCTAAAAGAGGGGCCTCGATGGCTGAGTGGTAAGCGTGTTCAACTTCGAGCCGAGGGGTCCGGGGTTTGATTCCCGCAGCGCCACTCTGCGGTTGGCCGTCCCTGTCTTTCGGATGAGACAGTAAAAACCGAGGTCCCGTTTCACAGAAGGTGTTGGTACGTGTAAGAACCCTCCCTGCTCTACGGCCAGCACAGGCAAAATTTGTCGCCTTTCACCGGCACAAGGTGAAGTCTCCATATGAGTGAAATATTCTTGAGTGGGACGTTAAACAACAAGGCAACAACAACAACTCCTCTAAAAGAGAAAAATTTCTTTAAATAAATGTTAATTTGAAATAAACTTCATTGTGAGACCAACTGTGATGGGTGACCACATTTCTGTGGTACGTGTGGACATTCTTTCAAGTTATACTCAGGGCCTCTACACTTGATCAATTTCAGCACTGCATTTTATATCACAAAGGGTACATGTACCCTCTGGTTTGAATATGCCTTTTGTTAATGTATGCAACATGAGAAGTTTGTCGGGGCCTCCGTGGCCGAGTGGTTAGCGTGTTTGACTTCGAGCCGAGGGGTCCGGGGTTCGATTCCCGCAGCACCACTCTGCGGGTGGCCGTCCCTATCTTTCCGATGAGACAGTCAAAACCGAGGTCCCGTGTTACAGTAGGTGTTGGCACATTAAAGAACCCTCCCTGCTCTATGGCCAGCAGTGCCGAGCACAGGCAAAATTTGTCGCCTTCACTGGCACACAGTGACGTCTCCATATGAGTAAAATATTCTTGAGTGGGACGTTAAACAACAATGCAACAACAACAACAACAGAAGTTTGTCAGTTTCCTTGCAGAAGATTGGTCATCTTTTCCAATGTACCCTGAACCTCTGTTTTCTTTCACATAAAAATGCAGTATGATGCCAACATACTGGGGCCTCTGTGGTCCAGTGGTTAGAGCACTGTGTTTTACCCCGATTAGTCTCACACCTTTCTTCAGCGCGGGTTTGAGCCTTATGGGATCTAAGTCGATCATGTGAGAAAGTTTTGCCAGCTTTCCTGCAGAAGGCCGTTGATGTCTTCCCAGCTACATTTTTAACCAGGTTCTCCACCTCCACCAATAAAATTGGCCACTACCGTAACGTTTTTATTTTTTTATCTGTTTCAGGAATATTTTGAAGACTCCCTAGCCAGAGCCATGGACAACAACACAATTCAGGAGGTCCCCGAGGGGGGCAGATCCTCTACGACCATGCCTCAGTTTGACATGAAAAATGCTGTGGCGGTAGGTCTGATATTATACTCAGTATGTGGAGGGAGGTCGGAGTTGTAAATTATAAAGTCAAATTTGAACTCTTGAAAATTTCATTTCATTTTCACATATGTCGATCCATATGTGTGCAGTGTATTCTGACTAAACCTTAACCTTGAATATACAGTCACTTCTGTACAATGGTCATTTTGTAGTCTAACGAAAATATAGAACAAGAATTTGTAATTTACAACTTAGACTTCCTATCTCTGTTGTTGTGCTGCTGTTGATGAAAGCTATAGTCAAGAAAGGTAAGGATTTTCTACTGAGTAAATGTCTTGATGAAGAAAAAGTCAAGGTAAGTGATACTTTATATTTCTACCAGTAGAATGAAACCAGAAGAAGACATAGGAAGTACATGGCAGAAAAATATCAAAGAGGGCAAAAATTGCCATCAGTGTTTTAAAAGAAAGTCAATAAGGATGGAAATTGCTCTCAGTATTATAAAAGAATATCAAAGAGGGCAAAAGTTGCCATCAGTGTTTTATAAGAAAATTAAAGATGGTGAAAATTACCCGGAGTGTTTTGAAAAAAAATCAAGGAGGGTGAAAATTACACTCAGTGTTTTAAAAGAAATCAAAGAGGTTGAAAATTACCATAAGTTTTTTAAAAGAAATCAAAGAGGTTGAAAATTACCATAAGTTTTTTAAAAGAAATCAAAGAGGTTGAAAATTACCCTCAGTGTTTTAAAAGCAATCAAAGATGGTGAAAATTATCCTCACTGGGTGTTTTGAAAGAAAATCAAAGAGGACAAAAATTACCATCAGTGTTTTAAAAGAAATCAAAATGGGTGAAAATTACCATCAGAAAAGAAAATCAAATGATGAAAATTACCTATCGTATTTTTAAAGAAAATCAGAGAGGGCAAACATTACTCTCAGTGTTTTAAAGAAAATCAAAGAAGGTGAAAATTACCCTTGGTGTTTAAAAAGAAAATCAAAGTGCAGATACTTACCCTCAATGTTTTAAAGGAAAATCAAAGAGGGTAAAGATTACCATCAGTGACTCAAAAGAAAATCAAACGTGGTGAAAATTACCCTTAGTATTTTTAAAAAACGTCAAAAAGAGTTTTTCTTCATTTCCAGCCATAACGTAAGCCCACTCAGTGTACTGTGACGTCAAATACAATGACGTCAATTGATGGCGTCATGATTGAATTTCCTGACGTATCAGCCAATCAAAACGCTTGGAAGACATTAACCACATGTTGTTTATTGATATATTTAATTATCTGAAGCCTCAATTTTACAGCCGTTTTATAATGGTTAAACTATGCGTGTTATGGTAGAAAATTACTTCTCTACCCTACCTCGTGCTGATATTGTGCACCAAGATATAATCAGTAAGACAGAGGATTGTAATCAGACAATGCCTATACTTTATATTAACTGGGAAGTTGTGGAAGCTCAACAGTTGTAGTGAAAATATAATCAAAAAGTTGGACTGCATCAATATCTGAAAAATCACATATTTCATCAGCCGATAGATAACTGTGTTGTCCTAATGCTGAAAATACCTGTAGGTTCTAGTACAGCGGAACCTCGCCTAAAGACCACCTCACTAATCAGACCACTGTACTGATAGACCATCAAAATTCACTCCATTTATCACTCTTCAAGGCTATTTCAACCTCACTAAGGAGACCACCACACAAACAGACCAATTTTGGTTAGTCCCTTGGGTGATCTTAATAGCGAGGTATTGTATTATTTTGTATTGTTGTTTAACATCCCACTCAAGAATTGATATAAGAATAGATTAATAGCGAGATTCCACCGCACTTAATCTTTATGTTTCATCAGTGGAGATGCTAAAGTCAAGCCCAATTGATTGAGAAATACCTTCGCTAGAAATGATCTCAGGTACAAAACACCTGCAGCCTTCTGGTAAATTTGCAAACTTGAATCCTGAAAAGTAAGTCACCCAAGACAGATTACTGAAATTATGTGCCTTCGATCTAGATTTGAGGGTTCTGTATAATAAGTAATAAATTCTGGGTCACCCCTTTTTGACTTTATATTGGAATTTGTCAAATCTGTGTAAGTGCCTGTCATGAAGGAGACCACTGTTGGGCTATAGTTGTCATTCCGCTTGTACATGTACGTGGAATTCATCAGATTTGGACGAAAACTGAGATGTCATTGATAATTTATGTCAAAATATGACAGGCATAGATCAATTATGTGTGTATGTAATAATTGTCTGTCATATAAAACAATGGAATCTGCCACTAAAGTCTTTTATAGTCTTTTGTTCTTGCAGAAGACATTACTCAACACTTTTCACAATACAGGTTTTCAAAGTATTGGTAGTATGTAATATCTAGTTCATTTGTACTTACATTCTTTCTATTTCTGCAAAATAAATTTCTTGTGACAGCTGCATCCATTTTTCCTGAAATTAGGCTGCATCCTCTCAATTTATAATCTATATGTGTAGACCCTTTTATTGTTACTGCAGTCCTGTAATTTTGGTGGCAAAATGATACAGATTTCCTGAATGTGACATCAAGAAAAAACCCAGTAACAATAACAACGTCTATGCCTTGGCAAGTATCAGCATCATTTTGCCAACTACACCTTACAGGACTGCAGTTACGGTTAAAGGGTCTATTACATACCATGCACATGTAGCTATAAGTTCCCAAATATTTTAGGGTAGTACTTAAACATTTTACTATCTGCATGTTGCTTAATTTAAAGCACAAAAAACAGGAAAAAATATTACCACAGGAGTCAAGGAATTTTTTTTTCATAAGATGAACAAACATCAACTTTTGCAAAGTTGACAGTTTTAATTAATGTCGTAAGGGTATAGTTACATGTAAGTGTTGATTCTCGAATAGTTGTAGACACACCAGCTACATGTATTTGCATTTGCCCACCCCTCCCACTTATTTGGAAATTATCTGTCAGAGTCTATAGTTCTGTCGATGTCTTCAAGAAACAATTTCTGTATGATTGATGCGAGAAAAGGTAAAAAAAAGAATACACTTGTATCAGTCACAATATATAAAAGTTGTAAATGATTAATGTAGACATTTGTTTTCTTTACTCAAGAATTGAGTAGTACAATTTGTGTGCTTAAGTGGGATTTTGGGGTAATTAGATGTACCAGCACCATTATGTGCATCCTGTCAAAACCTATTGCAGCCAATGACAATTTAGTTTGAGATTGTTTTTTCTTTCTTTCCTCCTCCTCCTTTTTTTTTTTTTTTTTTTTTTTGTAAATTCTTGTAAATATTTTTCCTTTTTATCTATTTATTTTTTTTTGGGGGGGGGGGGGGNNTCATTTGGTGCTTATTGACTTAGTTTATATGCTACAGGTACATGGGGGGGGGTATTTCAGTAAGCATGACATGACACAGTTTGTGTTCAAGTGTGAATTTTCGTAATTAGATTTGCTACTCAATTTTTACATGTCACAAAACGCATGCATCTGTAACAATTATTACATGTAGATCTATGTGCACACGTGCATTTCATATTCTTTTTTGTCTACTTCCGGATTGTTTATCTTCAAAACAGATTATTTGGGGACTCTTACAGTCAAATTGACATAAAACAATCTCTGGGTGTTTTATTTGTATGGTTTGTACATGTAGCTCACAGTAGATCAAACAATGGTGTATCAGACCGAGTAATTATCGTGTGTAAATAAAGCATGCGTGTGTTGTAAATGCCGTGCACGCCGGTACTAAACTCTGGTGCATACATCTCATTTCTCAGTAGAACTCGATTGAACCTTCAGATTGTTTATATTGTGTATTATTTATTTAAACTTGAAAGTAGTGCAGGGTTTAAACACATAAATTAAAATATATTGGAAAATGTACTAGTACAATCTCGAATACACAGGAAATCAAGTTTCCTATTGCGAAGGCTTTAACAGACTTGTCACGTAATTTCATTGTTTGGATGTGCAACTTTGTAAGGGAAATGAGTGAATGTTGGTTGGTTGTATTGTTGTTTAACGTCCTACTCAAGAATCTTTCACTTGCCAGTGATGCTGGTGACATGTGACCAATTTGGCCAATGTCCGGGACTTATTGTAATTAAGCAGGAAGGGTTCTTTAACATGCCAAAACCTACTGTAACATGGATATCGTTTTTTTCCTGTCTCATCCGAAGGACAGGGATAGCTAATTGCAGCATGGTGGGGATTTGAACTTACAACCTCACAATCAGAAGGCATCCATGCTAACTAATATTCCTTGATGGTCACAGGAACAAATGTATGGAGACAAAACTGTATGCTGTGTGAAGTTCAACAAATATGGCATATGTGCTCAGCACTCATGGCCCTTGAGCAGGGAGAGTTCTTTAGTATCTCATCCAAAGATCAGGGACAGTAAAACACAGTGCGGAATTGAACCCACAACCTCATTAACAGAAGTGCAAACATGCTAACCACTGAACCACAATGGCCACTGATATCCAAAATAATATTGTTAAGACCTGCCCACCAGGGGGCGCATCTAATTTCTTCCTGTAACATCAATGTACCAGGACACTTGACTCACACTATTTTTACCCATGTGACAGAAATCAATTCAAACATCTCATGGATTATCCATTATATTACATATATACAATATACATAGATTTCTCTTTCATCTTGCAACCATCCCCATACACAAAATCAAGCACAGCCTTTTACTGGTATCAATACAAATTGAAAACGGGACAATTAATTTTTGATGAAGCCTACACATCTATACATCCATGCAGTAAAATACCTAAGCTCTTGGCATACTAATCAATAGTACAGACAAATAAGTTCTTAACCGGCATCTGATGGTCAAGGGTTCAAGAGCCTACTTCTGGTTAATTGCAGATTTTAGTGTGACCCTGTATTTTCTCTCCGATTTTCACAATATAGAGCTAATCAATACTATTGGATGATTGATGTATATTAAGGGTAATTTATCACAGATGCTTGTATCTACTTATTTGACAATGAATTTAGCGTGACCTTATTTACGTTATTGGTTTTTAGCGTTGTCAAGTTATCTGCATGATTTTCAGACATTAATAGAAATTTCGCTAAGCCTGCAAATTAGCTTTGCATTACCACAATTAGGCTATTAATCTATCTAGTTACAGATCAGAGTAAATTTGATCACTACTTATCAGGTTTGAGGTCCACGTGGCTGAGTGGTTAGCGTGTTTGACTGCGAATCGGAAGATCCGGGTTTGAGCCGCGTCAACGCCAATCCGCTGTTGGCCGTCCCTGTCCTTTGGATGAGACAATAAAAACCAAGGTCCCGTGTCACAGTAGGTGTTGGCACGTTCAAGAACCCTCCCTGCTGTATGGCCAGCAGTGCCGAGCATAGGCAAAATTTGTCGCCCTTCAACAGCACACGGTGACGTCTCCATACCGGTATGTGTGGAATATTCTTGAGTGGGATGTTAAACAACAATGCCATAATACCTTACATATCAGGTATACATTACTCTATTGGATGCTTTAGATTATCACGTTTGACCTGCTGAGTGGATCCTCTCTATTAAGACCATTCAAATGACTAGTTGAACTACATATAGTCTGATTAGTAAGGTGGTCCCCAAGTGAGGTTGAAATAGCCTTAAAGGTACCAACAAGCAGTCTACTGAATACTGATGGTTCTTATTACAAGGCGGCCTCTTAAGTGAGGTGGTCTTTACATGAATTAAAAACATACGAAAAGACTTAAATCTACCAGATGCATAAGAAATAAAACAGCAAGATGTGATTGTGAAATATGAATTGTAATACTGGCCAAGATTAAAGTTTCTTAAATGTATATAGCTAGGTGAGACTCCAAGGTCAAGGGTAAAAAGGGTCAAGGGTAAAAAGGGTCAGGGGTAAAAAAATTGTTAACAAATGAAAGGTCATGTCACAAGGAATACACATGTAAAATTTAAAAGGCATCTCACTAACTACTCAAAAGTGATGCCCCTGTTTTAACTTTTAACAAACAAACAGACCAATTTATGTACATACATATGTAGACCCAAAACTATATGCCCCCGATTCTCTGATTACGGGGTACATGTAATAAGAAATTTATTTCTCTGTTTGTGCCAATATTGGTGCAACATCTATAATTTTTGAGTGGGTCTGTGCCCATTGAAATTTTTTACCACATACCCTACATTTGTTTCATTATGACAATTATTGTACCTGCCTTGTGACCCTTGACATGACATACACGCTTCACCTTGACAGGTGTATTCTTTAATAAGCTATAAAAAAATGATTTGCATCAATTGACTGCCAAACACCTTCAAGGTTCTGTAAATAAACCCCCGTCTAGCCAAGTGCATGCATTGTTTAGATTAAAATATTAATCTAAAATGTAACACCAGAATTGCCCAGGCAGAACAATCTAACAAATTAATAAATCTTATCTAGTGAATAAGATTTAAACTTCAAGTACTGAGAAAGAAAGAATGCTTAAAAAAATGCTCATCCAGAAAAAAAAAAACCTTTGCCAGTACTATCAATGTTATTGAACAAGAGTTTGATTTTGCAATCAAGCACATTTGCATAATTTTTCTGTAATCAATGAATATTCAAAATGAGGAATTTGCATGTCCCCGTATGTAAATGATTAAATTTTAATTTCCTGAGATTGATGGATTCTAAGTGAACATGGCAGATTCATTTTTGGAATGAGAATTTGAGTAGCAATTCTGTTTGTATGCTGACAGCTGATATGTCCTTTTTCTTACCCTTTCAACACCGCAGACCATAATGTACTGGTCCAAGACAATAAAAAAGAGCATACCATTTTGATACTTGGGCTTGAAAGGGTTAAACATTGACATGCAAATATACATGTACGTTAATTGGTGTACCCTAGGTTATGCTGAGACATGTTTAGCTCAAAATATTTTTATGTATGCATAGAAATTTTCTTTCTGGCTAGCGTTCTGGCTTTATACTCTGAGCATATGCAGGCCAACAAACTTACATACATGTATACCTTGTAGGTGTAAGTTACTGTAATAGGGGCATTAAGAAAAAAAATTTGTAGTGAACTTGAATTTTATCCACTCCAATACATTTTAAATTGTGTTTTTGTGACTTTCAAGCCATTATATACAGCTTTGTTAATGCCAATTGAGTGGCTTTAAAGGTTCAGTGAGCCAGTAGGCTTATTCATGACACTGTTACAACTCATTTAGGATATAAAAATGGGGAAAAAATAGGAATATATAAATACAAACAGACTGTACTCCTGTCCCTACCATTCTCAATAGATTCTTATGCCTGAATCAATAAATATGTTTCAAACAAGATTTTTTTGATGTGCGATTTATGTAGTAACATTCCTGAACTCTATTTCAGTGGAGATTCTTTTGAACTACATGGAGCTAGTATATTAACTTTGAAGAACAGATAATATACGCACATGTTTTATTCATAAATTCTATGGAACTTCTTGTCAGCTAAAAATGTACATGTATTTGAGTAAATGTTATATGTACATGTGCATTTGGGGCTGCCGAACATGGCTCAATGGTTAGCGTGCTGGGCTCCTGATTGTAACGTTGTGATTTTTATTTCATACTGCCCTTCAGATGAGACAATAAAAACCAAGGTCCTGTGTCACTGTAGGTGTGGCCACATTAAAGAGCCCTCTATGCTCCATGGCAATAAGTGCCAGGCATAGATCAAATTTATCATCTACCACCAGCATATGGTGACGTCTCCATATGAGCAAAAGATTCTTGAGTGGGTCATACTAACAATGAATGTTGTTACATTTTCAGTTTGCTGAGATAATGACTGCTCCCTCACTTCTGTTATTGTTGGTTGGTTGTATTGTTGTTTAACGTCTCACCCAAGAATCATGCACTTGTATGGAGATGTCATCGTGCGCCTATGAAGGGCAACAAAATTTGCATGTGCTTGGCACTTTTTGATCATAGAGCAGAGAGGGTTCTTTAACATGCTAACACCTTCTGTGACATGGGACCTTGGTTTTTACTGTCTCATCCGAAAAACAGGGACATCCAGCTGCAACATGGCTTGGGTTCGAACCCTGAACCTCACAATTTGAAGTTGAACATGCTAACCACTAGGCCCTGGTGGCACCCACATCTGTTATTTCATTTAGTATTTGATCAACACAATGTCTTTGTGNNTGGAAAATATGATCAGTTTCACACGAATACCTGTGCACAATGCATGGAAAATATGAATTATCATAATGAATTTAAAATTACCCAAAAAATTACTATCATTACGTCAATTACCGAATCAAAGTTATATGTACAGAAAAGAAATGACAATTGTTATCCCCTTGAAGTAAGAAGGTGACAAAAGAAAATACGACTGAAGAATAAGAAATGTTGACAGCCAAATTACAAGTTGCCGACTTTTTGTTCAATATTAACATGACAGAGGCGATCGCCTGTCGTAAACAGATCACAAGAAGCATGCCTGCTACCTGTAACTTTTTTTATTATTATTAACACACCTGCAATTATATTTCATTCAAGTCCGTATGTGGCTTTGTCCGCTGCATAATTTCCATGCGAGTAAATAAGTACGGATATAAATACGGTTTCTTTGTATATAAATCAACTGAAATATTTTATAGATCGTATCGCCTGGATTCTTGAGTCAATATACGAGTGTTAGACAGTTAATTAACTTTGTGACACACTGTATTAAAACTGATAAATAATCGGAATATGTATCAATATGTTGACTTCGCCGATTTGTATTGAACTGTGGGGAACGTCCTTAATCTGTGACTTAATAATAGTTTAGTTTTGATTTGATCGTCAGAGATACAATGTCCAGAGGTCGCCATGTCAAATCAGAATTTTGTTTATCTAAGTCACCAGAAATGGTAACATGTCACACCCGAGCGCTATACACAAATGTTTAAAATTCGGATTTGACAGAAGCCGGTGTTTGTCGTATATATATCTTGTTTATCTTATTTTCTTTTGTAAACTTCACTGTCGTCTTGTGTAACATGGATCGTAACAAATCTTCGCTACTTAATATTTTCGGCATGGAATTGGAAAAAAAATGATATGCATGTGAAGAAGAAAGTGTGGATATATTCATAAGTTACATCTCTTGGGAAGTATCGTTACAATATTTTCAAATTGTGGTCGGAATATCAATCTAATTTAATTCAAATGTTTACTTTTGGATTACTGGGGATTTATAAAATTCAGGGATCTTTATAACCGAATTTATTTATTTTTTTTGCGTAAAGGAAGCGATTATCTATTGGAGATTTCCTCTCCATAAATCTGTCCAATGGAGAGATGAGTATGTGGCTGACATATATGATTTATGATCGGCAAAGTGGTTGAAATGATCAAGTAAGAGTTTTATATCCTCTGGTCTACTTGGATACAATGAAGGGGGGGGGGATGCACCTTAGATACAATGAAAAAGAGAGGAGGGGGGATCTGGAAAAGAAGTTCTTTTATAGAATAAATGGGGATTATTTGGTTCATGTAATCAGGATACATGTAGCTAAGTTACCCTGCTTAACTCATTGATCCCTGTAAAAGCAAAATGAACTCTACCAATTCATGAAAAGGACTAGTTCAAATGTGCTATTAGGGGTCAACAAGTTAATGTCATCTAAGTTCCTTTGCCATACATTTACTTCAGTTGTCATTCTGTTTTCATGTTCATACACAAGTTTTTTTGCTTTTGTTGTTCCTTAAAGTTATATTTCAGTCATGATGTCCATCAGCAAATTTTCTTTTCTTTTGCCATACCCTACAGTTTTCTAAGTTGTATTTCTGTTATAAGTAAGTTAACATAAGTGTTTCTCTTTTGTTGCCATATCATACAGTTGTCTAAATTGTCTTTCTCTTATAATGTTAATACATGTAAAAACAATGTTTCTCTTTGTCGTTTCATCTTACAATTGTCTAAGTTGTCTTTCTGTTGTATGTAAGTTAGCATTGTTTTCCTATATTGTCGTACCCTTCAGTTTTCTAAGTTGTCTATCTGTTGTCATGTAGTAAGCATTACTTCTCTATGTTGTCATACCCTACAGTTGTCATAGTTGTATTTCTGTTAGAAGTAAGTTAACTTAAGTGTTTCTCTATGTTGCCATACCCTACATTAGTCAAAGTTGTCTCTCTGTTATAAGTAGGAAAACATAAGTGTTTCTCTTTGTTGCCATAACCTACACTTGTCTTTCCATTATAACATTCATATACATGTACATCTTTTATTTTCAACCATACTATTGTCAAAGTTGTCTTTCTGTTATAATGTAAGTTAGCATTGTTTCTCTTTGTTGCTATATCCTACAGTTGTCTTTCTCTTAAAACATCTGTTACATCTTTTCTTTGTCATTCCTTACAGTTGTCTATTAAGTTGTCTTTCTGTTATAATGAAAGTAAGCATTCTTTCTCTGTTGTCCTCCCCTACAGTTGTTTTTCTGTTGTCTTTTCTATG
>JACSZP010070522.1:0-10477 GCA_016161895.1 Pinna nobilis
GGCGACAAATTTTGCCTATGCTCTGCACTGCTGGCCGTAGAACAGGGAGGGTTCTTTAACGTGCAAACACCGACTGTGACACGGGACCTTGGTTTTTACTGTCTTATCCGAAAAACAGAGACGACCAACCGTAGAGTGGCGCTGCGGGATTCGAACCCCGGACCCACTTGGTTACGGAGGCCCCAATGTAGGATGAGAGATGGTGTAGCGAGACAATACGACAATATTGATTTCATCTCTTGATAAGGTTTTGTACAAGTGAAAAGCCACACACAAGTAGTACACATCCCATTATTGTCAAGTTGAACATCTAAGGGTGTATTCTGATATTAATAGGGGAAACCTACATTTGTTCCCTTTTTTGTTTGGCTTTAGATAAGTATACATGTATATATTCGTACCGAAACCTCCTGCGCCAGCAAATCCTGAACCTAAAACAAAAAAGATCCATTGATGAAATAACACATTTCTTTTTTTTTCAAAACGATGTTGTTGATAATTAATACCTACATCCAGTACTGTCAATTTTTAATTATACTTCTTCGATAGTAAAATATACATAAGATTTTAAGAATTTAATACCGTAACAAGATCTTTCGAATACATGTATTTTAAACCTAAAAAATCGCGTGTTCAGATGTTTGGAGTAGATCTTTGATAAGATTGGTTTCTAAGCAGTTATTTTCCCACTGTGTGGTGTCCTTTAGCGTCAAGTATACTTGACAAGACAAGACAATACGACAAGTTCGTATACTTATATGGAGACGTTACTGATTTTCGATAAAGGGCTTCATGTTTTTGTAATATGTTTGAAACTTATGGTCAGTCAGGAGATATTCAAACGATAGATATTGCCTTACAGCCTAGTTATTAAAAACTGATGATGACGGAGGTCCCCTTACATTACAGGTGTAACTTCTGAACAGAACAATGGCTATAGTGACGCATTATAGTCTAGGTATAAGATACGAACTGACGGATGAATAAAGTGACCGATTATAGACTAGGAATAAATATGAACTGCAAATTGGATTAAAGTTGTATAAAATATGAATTGGACAATGAACAAGGTGACGCGTTAAAGTTCATGTTTAAAATATGATCTGAGCAATGAATGAAGTGACACCTTACAACGCATTTGTTATATGAATTGAAAAATTAATATAGTGACGTATTATAGTCTAGGTGTATAAAATGAACTAGACAATTAATGGACTTGTGCATGTCAGCTCACAGTGAACAGGGGAAGGTTGTCCAGCAAAGTTAAGATATATGGACAATGTATGAGGTAATATGTTATTATTAAGTGTGATATACATGTATGTATTAAAAGAATTGATGCTTCATAACGCCAGTGTTGGTGAAATATACGTAAAACTGATAACGAGAAAATGCAGTAAAGCTGCATGTGAAAAATGACATAAGTGACGCGTTACCTCAAGGTGTAATATATTGATAATGACATATTTGACGGGTTAGCTCAAAGTGTAATATATTGAAAATGACAAAAGTGATGCGTTACCTCAAGGTGTAATATATTGAAAATGACATAAGTGACGCGTTACCTCAAGGTGTAATATATTGAAAATGACATAAGTGATGCGTTACCTCAAGGTGTAATATATTGAAAATGACATAAGTGATGCGTTACCTCAAGGTGTAATATATTGAAAATGACAAAAGTGACGCGTTACCTCAAGGTGTAATATATTGATAATAACAGAAGTGACGGGTTACCTCAAGGTGTAATATATTGATAATTACAGAAGTGACGCGTTACCTCAAGGTGTAATACAATGTATATTGATAATAACAGAGGTGACGCGTTACCTCAAAGTGTAATATATTGATAATGACAGAAGTGACGCCGTATTCTAATGTCTAATCATGATTAAGAATGAAAAGACGCCTTATTCCCAGGTGTGATATAATTACATGTACAATGAAAATACGCTTTATCCCCAAGTATGATTTAATCTCAATGTAATGATGCCTTATCCCCAGTTGTGATATAATCAAAATGAAATGATGCCTTAAGTAAAAGTAAATGATGTAATAGCCGAGTTTCAAGTTCATTCACGATGCGATTTTGTTTCACAACTAAAAGACAAATTATACATGTGGTACACGACATACTAATATGGTCTTTCTGGTTTTGGACGGTCTCAATTAGAAATGTTTTATATCCGTTAAAGTGATGCCAAAGTGATAAAGAATAATTCATTCCAACGCGTCAAACGGATAGCAATTTTCACTGCGACTTCCTGTATATATTTGTGTGCGGAGTAACCCCCTCGTTTCTTTGCAGAAATTCATTTGTGCTCAAAACTCGGCTATTTAGTTATCGTCAGTTGGAAATACTACATACCTACACCGCCACCAACCATTACAGGAGCTGAAGAATAAATAATGTTATTATCAATAACTGGCATTTTGGAAAAAATACATTTCGTATGCTGAGTGATTTACTTATGGATTGCTTTTTATTCACCTTATTTTCAAATTATCAAAGGTTCTATAAAACGAAAGCCCATATGTCGAGATATGATGTATGTTGTAAATACATATTCAAATATTTTTATGAAGCCCAAACATAAACATACAAATAGAAACATGATTTTTGACACTGAACATTACGTAGGTAACAAGTAAATTCAAAATTGTTTTCTCTTTTTGATGAATTTGGCAGCACGAGGAAATGAAAAACAATGCATGATACATGCATATCATTAAGTGAATATGACTTGCTTTGAAAACTGTGCACACATGTGTACTAGTTATGAATCAATGTGATGTCGCGGGAACATAACATATGCCCGACAAATGTAAAAGTCGTAATGGACCCGTGGCAGTACATTGGAGTCTTATTAATCCTGACAATGTTGTTCCAAGGCATATACGAATTCTGAAGCAATCATTCTAGTGATGAATGCCGTTAAATTTTTGTTCCAAAGGCATTTTGTATCGAAAGTCAAGCATCCGGATTTTTGCGTACCAATAAATGAGGCTCGACAGTACATCTGGGAAGAGGTATATTACCAAAGGAAACTACTCGCTATGTTGGGTCACGCGAATACCTTAAAAGATTTGCATTACATGAATATTACTCTATGCCTACTATGTATATTGGCACACAAAAATGTCGGGGTCGCCGTTGACTAATGGTGTTCCAATTCCAATCGAGAGGTCAGGGGTTCGAGCCCAAGTCACGATGCGGTTGGTCCTTCCTGCCTTTCGAATGAGACAATAAAATCCGAGGTATCTCGTCATAGTAGGTGTTGGCACGTTAAAAACGGCCATAAGTGTCGAGAATAGGCAAAATTTGTCAACCTAAACCGGCACATGTTGACGTCTCCATATCAGTGAAATATTCTTGGATGGGACGTTAAACAACGATACAACCAACCAACACAAAAACGCAATAAAAAAGTCTTAAAATGACGAATTTTGAACAGAAGATTACGGGTACAAATATAATCGTTGTCCTCAAAGATAATGAATTGAATTGATTACTTACGACCCACTTGGTAGTTTACCGCATATCCGGGTTGATAACCTAGCAATAAAAAAATAACACTGCTGTATAAAGTATAAACTTTAAAAAAAAAACATCACCTCTTAACACGGATTAAAGTACAGTATTTAATGGGAATCGTGTTACTCATTTTTTCTGTTTTATTGCCTCCTTTCTGTTTTGGTAATGTTGTTTGCATTTCAATTTTTGAATTTTGAAGGCCCCTTTGGCATGTTTCTTCAAATTCCTTATTTCCACAAAAATTGCTTTCCAACTTTTGAGGCAATCATTTCAAAAGAAAAATAAAAAGAGCAAACAGAAAATAGACAACAGCAAAAATGTTATTAAGAAGAAAAGTAGTGGGGAAAAAGAAGGGATGAACAAAAGTTCAGGCCCATTGTTTGTCTTGGAAAGATATAGGAATGTATGTTCCGTCAAATTAGTTCTAATGATATCAATTATTTCTGTCAAAATTCACAACAAATTCATTTGAAATATACTTCTGACTGCCTTCTTATATTACTTTATACTACTGAAGCCTTCTTATCCTGGGTACTCAGCTACAACACGACAAGAAGTACATGTACATGTACTATAAAAAGATTTTTTGGAGGTAACAATTAATTATGCTGTGTGGTCAGATGGGGGGATTGTATCCACCCGCTGTGGTTTAAAATGTAAAAAATCGAGGTCTATTCCTTAAAACAATATACAATGTAAGTTATAAGAGACTTTTTAAATAGATCAAATCGGTTCCAGGATCATTTTCAAAAATTAGAAATATCACTCACCTCAAATATTAAGATATTTAAAAAGATAAAAAGGCCCGTAAATTAAGTTCAAGTCACCAAAATAGCAGCAGTATGCAAATACATGACGCGTCTGCGTAAATTATAGTTCTCACTCTCGGAGATCCTGTACTGCGCATGTTCAACTTTTTAATGGTGACGAAGCAAAAAAATGAAATGGCACATGTCTCCCTAACTTTCGGTTGTCTTCATAAAATTTGCGGATGGGTTCAGCAGGTATATTTTGTGAGTTAATTATTAATAAATGTATATGTATTTACATGGACGCCAAAGAGTCTCTTTGGAATGTATTTGACAAAATATCGTATTAAATCGGCAATTGAAATTTTATTTACGACAACGACAGCTTACATTGTTTTAACACTCATGATATACACAAACTGTTCAATATTCTATACTTTCTATTCTGCTAACGAATACGAATGGGGCCTCTGTGGCCGGATGGTTAGCGTGTTCGACTTTGAATCGAAGAGTCTGGGGTTTGATTCCCACAGAGCCACTCTACAGTTTGCCGTCCCTATCTTTCGGATGAGACAGTAAAAATTAAGAGTAACAAATGCGCGTCATTCTCAGGTTGGAATTTAAAATCAGAGATCCAGTAATACTAAGTCTTAGACCAGAAAATTGAAAGAAAAGAAACCTAGCACAAGGCAAAAATTTAAGTCCTTCACCGTTATTTGGTAAAGTTTTTATATGAGTGAAAAATTCTCGAGCAGAGTTACAAAACAAGCAGATATATACTAAGATCCTTTACAGGACAATTTCATCTATTTAAGAATAACACGCAAAGTATAAATACTCTCTTTTATATATTCTCTTCCATGTGGACTATTCATTTATGTAAAGTTTTACATATGTATTTTAAATTCCGTAATATAACTGAAGTAACTTGACATCTTACCAACTTGGTAGCCTACTGGACCTGCGGCAAAGCCCATTTGACCTCCGCCAAATCCCATTTGGCCTTCATAACCCATACCAGGACCGCCACCGAAACCAAAACCCATCTGGCCTCCTCCATAAAAATCCATTCCGGCTCCATGTCCCTGTCCATGTTTCCATCCTCCTCCTCCGTACGATCCAGCACGAGCTGCTGCTACGGCCATGGCCAAAAATAACAAAATCCTCATCTGTAAGAAAAAGTTATCAAGCTTTTAAAGTTGTTTCCAATTTCATAACTTCTTTTGGTGAGAAGATCTTTGGAATCCAAATTGCGCTACGTAAATTAAAAAAAAAACAACATCACTTACTATTGGTGTTTGATATCCAAACAGCCAAAACGTTCTAATATACTGACAATTTTGATCTTCTCAGGCTTTTTATATATTACATATGACACGTCAACTTAACCTTAGAGAATTTGCATGAAATTTGCATGAAATGTCAGCGATCAGTATACACCCGTCGGATCTTGATGGATGAACCAATAAGAATTTACCAATGACTAAAATGAATGTCTATGTGTGTTCCGTGATATTTGTAAGATTCTTAGTTCAATATGCCCTGGGTCAAAATGTGCAAGCCCATAGAGGCAATGCTCTTCGATCATTGGATAAAAGGGGTATTCCATCTCTTTGGTGTATTGACTTCCGTCTGCCGGGGAGCAACTGAACACCTTGTTAGAGTTGAAACACGGAAGTCCAGCACAGAGAACGACAATTTGCACCAAACTTCTTATCTTAGTGAAGATGCTAACAATTTATATCTTAACAAATCTAAATAACTAAAAACGAAGACTAATCCTTTGCTTCGAAACCTTCCTCTTCTTTGAAAGGACACCAGAGAAAAAACACAACCATTTGAAGTGCTAATCTTTAATTTTTATTTATTATATTTGTTTGTTCTGGTGACTCTAAGTACCTCAGTGCTATCATAGCGATATTTGTTTTCTTGGTGGTGGGGAGAAGACACAGACTCCAAGGAGGCTTGAACTTACACTGGCTCAGAATAAGAGACTAAATAGAAGAGAAAAAAAAAAACACGTTTGTGTAACTATTCGACCGCGAAGGCGCACGTTATTGAATCTCGACAAACTGCATTTTAAGGAATGTACCAATAGAAATAATTGTCAATTGAATTCTTAAGAATCTGAGAGGAAACTTATAACCAATTATTGGATGTTTCTTTACATTTCAAAGATCCCTTTTTTCAAAGAATAAACTCAAGCAAGAACCCTGTATAATATTAACATTTCTGATTTGTAGATATTCTTTATTTTCTAATGGAAGATGAAATATAAAATTCGGAACAATCAAAATTACCTTAACATATATTTAAAATTTCTGGTAAATATAAGAGAGTATTTCAAGGATTTTTAAAAAATCTAGAAAAAAAGAAACTAATATATCATTTCCTCTCGCCATACGGGGTTACTAAAGTACACTGACTACGTCACACTATACCAGGGGCTATTCAGTGTAGCTCATCCTTAAGGATATATTTTCCGATACAGCTTACATAACTAGATTTTATTAATATACATGTATAGATTTCGTGTATCTGAACTTCCAAGTATAGGTAAATCTTTCTAGAAAACATCAAATTATTTTTGAAATTGATTGTGTTTTTGAATAATGAACAGCGAATACAACCATTGCCTTAAATGTAGTATCTATATACCCATTATCGTTTTTATTATTATTCCATGATAAGTAAAGCTTTATTTTTCTTATATGAACCATGTTCCAGACGAAATATCGGACATTTTCCTAATGTCATATTGTTCTTGCCTTTTGCTTATGATAAGGACCAAGTTATACAATGCGTTGTTAAATCAACTTGTAGTCGAATCCGCGCAGCGCCACGCTGCAATTGACCGTCCGTGTCTTTCGGATGAGACAGTAAAAACCGAGGTCTCGTGTCACAGTAGGTGTTGGTACATTTAAGAACCCTGCCTGCTCTACGGGCAGCAGTGCCGAGCATAGACAAAATTGTCGCCCTAAACCGACACACGATGACGTCTCAATATGAGTAAAATATTCTTGAGTGAGACAATTACAATAAAAATCATAATAATAATTTAAAAAAAACCCAAAAAAACCAAAAAACAACAAACAAACAAACAAACTTGCAACTAGCTCACTATGCGCTTTAAGGCTATTGCAGAATTGTTTTGCTTTTTAATCAAAAACTAACTTGGACTTTTTTGGCTAACCACATCCACAACCTTAACCTTGAGTCAGTTCAAAGTTAGATATAATAACATATAGAACTTATTTGCAACTGGGCCCAAATCATATTTTAGAGCAACTGTAGTGAAGTAAATTAGAGACATAGAGTCAAATGACTTTTAGATTCCTTAATTTTAAACAATCGGGTGATTTTATTGGTCAATTTTAAATATTGATGGAATATTGATATCAAAAAGATGGAAAGCAAAACGTTATAATCACATATCTTGAGATTATTTGTTGTCGGAAACAAAGGGGAGAAGTGGTTAAGTTATCTTGGCAAATAAGTATTATCACAAAACTGTTGCCTAACATAACAGTGTAATATTTTCGTTCACGATATGAAACCAGCTAATGAATAAAATGATTTGCCTTAAGACATTAACTAACGTAGGTTCAACAGTATATATATCTTGTCATATATATATATATGTATATATATATATATGTCTTTGTGTGTGAGAAGGGTGTGTGGGGGCGGGTGGGTTTGTTTGTTAGGGTATATATGTTTTGTGTTTAGTGTAAATTTACTGATGGGTAGGTTGATACATTGATAGGATGATATAAAGAGTGATTCATAGATAAATAGATAGATACGTTGATAGAGTGGTGCGAGGGTGAATCGAAAAATATATAGTAAATAGCTCAGAAAATGATCGTCGTTTGGTAAATACTGTAGTACATTGTCGACTAACATGTAAATTATTTAACATTGAGTTATCTCCCTTCGTCCTTGATTTGGCGAGCGGGTGAAATAATTGTTAAGTTAATGTTCAATTGATTTGAGAAATTATATTTTAATACTTAGCGTACAGCTGTTTTAACATTCTTATATAGCCATTGTCATTTACATTGCATATCTTTCTCGAGTGATTCATCAGATTAGTTTTCTTAGTTCTTACACTTCTTTTACAGTTTACGACTATTACCGAATTCGACATTTTCCCGGATTCGAATTACAGGTAACATGACCGGTTGAGCAGGAGTTACATTCCCTTTAATAGTATCTGAAGTCACCCTTTTCAGTGGGGTTCGTGTAACTCTATTTTGTAGTTTTAAGAATTGTGTGGATTACTATTTGTAGCGTTTTATCTTTTTATTTTGTTATTGTGTGGTTTGTCGTAGATTTTAGAATTTTGAATTCCTCTTGGTGTATTCTACTTCCCCTCTTTTACATAGGTAGGAAGTGATACGTATTTGAAAGCTAGGAAAAGTTCACTGGTCATGTGCGTGATATATTATTACTGAAGACGTCAAAGAGCAAGGTACAAGAATCACCATGGTAACCGAAAACAAACATCTTGTTAGTAACAGTGCCCCTTATATCATAATTTTAATATACCTAAATGGCAGGTTGACTAGAGGGAGGGTCCTGTTAATAACTGACGTGTCTCAGAAAAAGACAACAGGTTACGTAAGGTACGCTATACTGAGCGAACGTGCGCAAAGGGAAAGTTGAAAATGAATCTCGAGAAATTCTTTTCGCTAAAAATAGAAAGCAACTCCGATGGTTAAGGCGTGCTTGTATGATAATTAAATTAGATTAGATAACATTAATTCTTTGAAGTTTGTAGAATTACATCATACGCTTAGTATTTATATCAAAATCTAAGCGCATATGCTGTTACGTACTTAAAAAACATACGGAACCGGTTGTCATTTCCCCACACCCATTACTCACAACAGAACATTAACCTGATTTAGATCATCATCTTAGGCAGTCTCGGAATTTGCTTCATAGAAAAGACGTGGCTTATCCAATGTCGTGTGGAACATGCAGCGAGCTTTAATAAATGAGGGATACAGAGGATAATCCATAATAATTTATTTACTTCACTCAAGAGCGATAAAACTGTCCTTTTCTCTTAGTTCTGAGACTCATACACGAAATATACTCTTTAAATCTGCTTTAACAATTAGCATTAGCACTTCATTTACTACTAACATTTTCAATTAAAGGAAACATAATAAGAAACTGTTACTTTAAGGTTATGAAAGTAAATTTATGAAAATACATGGAGCAATGACACATTCAGTTGTTTTGGGTGCACATCTAAGGCTTATTATCCAGGCAGTGATGCACGTAAATTTTAAGGATCAGAAAAGGCTATTTATCATATCAAGTATCGCCATGGATATCTTTTAAATGATTCAATTTTGTAGTCTTTTATGGGGCTAATCTGGAATAATTGTGGTTCGATTTCAATTAAGGATTGCTGAAAAATATTGGCGTTTCGTAAAATGAAGATTTTTCCCTAGAAGTGCCAAAACCATATTGAGTAGATAATTGACTATTTATTCGTTTCATTATATGTGTTATATACATAACCTTTTGATATCTCTAGGGCAGATTACAATAATCGCCTTGGTAATGTAAAAATCTATTTCAATGCATTTTAAAGTTGCAAATATTCAGTACTAATATATCTTGAGTTTCAAATCACACTTTCAGTTATTCTAAATATAACATTAAGAACAGAAAACATAGCTAGGGTACATGATCATTAACATTAATCTCTTTTTCAGACTTTGGTTCAAGGTTTCAAGGCTTGTAACAACATTGTCTTTGTTTGAAAGGCGTTTTTTTACAACTGTATTCTAAACGAACTTCGCATTAGTTCCAAATGGTAACCGTACATACACTTCAACTGCACTCTCAAAAGACAAAATTCTTCAAAATTATGCTTCAGTTTAAACAAATGTAATATCTCAGTCCAATGGACGAATTAATATGAGTTTCTGTTCCTATACTGGATTCCTAAACTTCCCCAAAACCATTACAAAGATACACCATTGCTGGACCCAGAAAATACTCTACAAAGCCCCTATCCTTGGTTCTCATGAAAATATTAATAGCTATCATGAAAAAACTTCAATACATGTAGTATTGTCCTACAAGATATGCCAGAATTGGTGTGAATTCTTAAGTATTCTAAAGAACTTTAAGTAAATTTGAATGTTTAATATAAGTATCGGGACAATAT
>JACSZP010070523.1:0-11094 GCA_016161895.1 Pinna nobilis
TTGGTGCAATATCAAGATACTACAGATCAGGCATTTCGTGGAATATCAAGATACTACAGATCAGGCATTGGTGGAATATCA
Organism: Pinna nobilis; assembly: GCA_016161895.1. Taxonomy (NCBI): domain Eukaryota; kingdom Metazoa; phylum Mollusca; class Bivalvia; order Pterioida; family Pinnidae; genus Pinna; species Pinna nobilis. The sequence continues at coordinate 82 of JACSZP010070523.1, forward strand.
AGATGCTACAGATCAGGCATTTGGTGTAATATCAAGATGCTACAGATCAGGTATTTGGTGCAATATCAAGATGCTACAGATCAGGTATTTAGTGGAATATCAAGATGCTACAGATCAGGTATTTGGTGGAATATCAAGGTACTACAGATCAGGTATTTGGTGCAATATCAAGATACTACAGATCAGGTATTTGGTGGAATATCAAGATGCTACAGATCAGGCATTTGGTGGAATATCAAGGTACTGCAGATCAGGGATTTGATTGAAAACAAGATGCTACAGATCAGGCATTTGGTGCAATATCAAGATGGTACAGATAAGGCGTTTGGTGGAATAACAAGATACTACAGATCAGGCATTGGTGGAGTATCAATATGCTTCTGATCAGTCATTTGGTGCAATATCAAGGTACTGGAGATCAGGTATTTGGTGGGAAACCAGATGCTACAGATCAGGCATTTGGTGCAAAAGCAAGATGGTACAGATCAGGCATTTGGTGGAATAACAAGATACTACAGATCAGGCATTGATGGAATATCATGATGCTGCAGATCAGGTATTTGGTGCAATATCAAGATACTTCAGATCAGGTATTTGGTGGAGTATCAATATGCTACAGATCAGGTATTTGGTGCAATATCAAGGTACTGCAGATCAGGTATTTGGTGGAGTATCAAGATGTTACAGATCAGGCATTTGGTGCAATATCAAGGTTCTACAGATCAGGCATTTGGAGGAAAACCAGATGCTACAGATAAGGCATTTAGTGAAATATCAAGATGCTACAGATCAGGCATTTGGTGGAAAACCAGATGCTACAGATCAGGCATGTTGGTGCAATATCAAGATGCTACAGATCAGGTATTTGGTGGAAAACCAGATGCTACAGATCAGGCATTTGGTGGAAAACCAGATGCTACAGATCAGGTACATGTATTTGGTGCAATATCAAGATATATCAAATATCATGTTACACGACATATATGAAATTGTCGAGCTATAACTAGCTGTAGAACAGGGTAGACTTGAGGTCATCATACGACTTCAAAAATCTGGTCTTTGTTGACAAAAAGCAATTACAATCCCTTATTTTGATATTTTGAAGCGATCCTTAAAAATCCAATAGTCAATAAACAGAGCCAGTAAAAACAAATTTACTGATATAAGATATGTAATTCAATAGTGTCGTATGAAGCAACCGAATTACTGAAACAGCGCCTCTATATAAAAAAAAACAAACAAATCAAATCTTCATGTACCCAGGGATTTTTTTCCAGAAGGTGAAGCATCCGGATTATTGGCGTTCTTGTTAATGAGGCTCTACTGTATTTCTACGATTTGTTCCCACCTAGATGATTAATTTCCTCGGAAGACAGGTAAGAGACGGCGAAGTTTAAGGTTCGATTCTCTCATCACCGTAGGTCTATCTACATTCTTCACCGATTGGATAAATAAACGGATTTTGAAACACAATGGAAGAAAAGGTTTTAGAAAAAACAATAATTCAAGGGCCAAAATTAAAAAAAGAAAACGACTTTGATTGATGAAAATTAGTATTTTATTCTATTCATCCAGAAATGTTGTTCAAATCCTTGACACTCGTTACACCTCCTAGAAGAGGCTTTTTGATATTTTCTCCAAATCCAAGAGGAAACCTTCTCTTGCAAAGTGCAGACACAACACAATTGACCTGAAATGAAAAACAAAATCAAAATGAATGAAAATAAACTGAATTTTATATAGCTATTAAGTTTGATCAAGAAAAACACATCGCTAATTTTGTAACTGAGTGCATTAAAGTGAACAAAATGATAAACGGTTTCTATATCATATAATTGGACAGTGCCTGTCTCCTTGAAGATATATTCAACGAGTGATAAATCGGTCTTTTATTTATTCAAATTCCTTTTGTAAGTATGTGAGTGATGACTTAAGTCGATAAACGAATCTTAGCATAAATACATGATTGCAAATGATGTTTGTTTGTTATTTTAACTGTCTAGTGCATTTTGACTCAGTATTATGAATAGATAATCGGTAATGCAGATTTGTTTTAAGTTTTGCAGGGCCACCGTGACCTCGTGGTTAGCGTGGTCGCCTTCTGATCGTGAGGTCATTGGGTCGAATCCGAGCCACCCTGCGGTTGGTTGTTCCTTTTTCGGATGAGGCAGTAAAATCATAATTCCTCGCCCTTTACAGGCGTACGATGACATATTCATATAAGTGAAAAATGCTTGACTTGGATGTTAAAACAGTCAACCTACATTTGCACTTAGCGTCTCAATTGCACATGATGGAACATGAATGTTGAAATGTGTTATTCCGTTGTTGTATCGCCGAAATAATTGTTGTATCTACTTTCGTTTTATGTTTCAGATGTCTCCGTTGTACCTTCAAATATTTCCTTTTTTAATTAAATATTTTCCAACTGAATCGATGAACTACCCACTTTGAGTGCCCTCCGACCTATTCAAATCTAGTCGAGCGAATGCTAATTCCATCGCTAACAAATCAAATCAATGACACATTGACCAACTTACCTTTCCATTGCCTAGGCAGGTACACATTCTACAACTGTCAATGTTGGAAGTCTCGCCCTTCGGAATGAAATGACTTTCGAATCTACAACCTGTTTTGAAGAAAGAAAACTATGACATCATTTGAATTTGTATGAAAATTAAGAATAAAAAAGTTAGTTACAATTTTTCCACTAGAATCTGTTTCTAGCAATAGAAATCAGAAGAAGAAGAACTGTAGATTTTAGACGATAAAGAGGGGAGAAGGAATTATGGACGTAAAGACTTCTCTCACTTTATGACAATATACAGACAGATGATTTATGTGTTATTCTTTAATTAGACCAACGAGAGTCCGTTGGATAGGTCGGGCGTTGTGGCCCCATGATAAAGCATTCCCCGAAAGGCCAGGGTTGAAATCATGAGTTCTCTTTAAGTAGAACTGGTTTCCTGGTTTGAGACTGTTCAAAACGAGGTTCCGACATGTCTTTTACAACAGGATTTATTTATTAGCATAGGTATAAATTCAAGATGTTTATATCTGCTTGAAACCGCTCTGGTTTAACTGAAAAAGGTTTGAAGGATACGTAAAACAACCTCAACATATACATGTATTCACTTATATGCATCGATCACTGTCCGTTACTTTCCTTTTTCATGCTTTAGATTTCTAAGGTTGAATAGAATTTTTATATTGATCTGATCAGGTAAACCGAAATACGAACATGTTAGATGTATATATGTTTATAAGTTTCGGTACCTCTCACACAGAGACAGGGGGATCTGTTATCACATAACTGTTCAATCACTTGTCTGTAAGACTGTTGTGTCACACATGCGAAATCTTTTGGACAACCACTACAAGAAAAGAAACGAGAGTAAGGAGAAAAAACTGTAAATAAGGAAGATTTCCACCATACTGCATATGCACGCATTTAAGTGGTATTTCTGCCTTTATTGTGTGAATTTAAATTCAATTTACAAAATTAATGCTTATCTTTGCCATGCCAAATGTGACCTCTGCTATGGTTAGCTTGAATCGCTGCATGGTTGTCAAACGCGTTTCATTCTAATTGTAAGCATTAACAGTATCAGTTTTAATTACTTTCAATCGGAAATAGTGCGACCTAAATTTTATTTCTAAGAGCACGTATAATACCTACGTTGTTTTATGTAGCAATTCCAGTGAATATAGTGCAGTGATATAACAGTGATGTATGCAGTACAAGCTTGACACGATATGAAATAGAACAGATTGATGACACGGTTCTGTTTTGTCTTTTTTTGTAAAATCTGAGTTGCTATATGGCCAGTGTATAAGTAATAAACATTTGGCATTAGTGTATATTACATGTATTTCGAGTCCCTTATACATCAACACTTTTTCAAACAATGTGATAAAGGCTTCTCTCATCAATACACTCTGGGGAAGATGAACTAGTCGGCATATGTTAAAATGGAAAACATTCATGTACCACGTGATTATTTAAATGTTTATGCAGGACTACCATCTCCAATGGTGATATAACGTAACTCTACGTAATTTTCCAGCTAAAATGACGTTAGCGCGGAATAGCGTCTTCTAACGCCATTCCATCACTAATAGAAACAATAGTCCCGCACAAACGTTATCGGGTATCATGTGGTATATGAATGGTTTCCATTGAAAAGTCTTAAGTCTTTGTCCGGAGTCTGGGATATTAGTCCATCTTTTAAATGTATGTGTATGATTTCTGTATTTAAAGATCTGCATAGATGTGCTCTAATTCCAATTCAAATTTGGGTAAAAAAGTATGAAAGAAAAACACGAGACACAAACATTGTACAGAATATTACGTAAACTATAAATGCTGTATATTTGATATAACACATTCAGTGTTACAGAACTTACCCCAGTCGACAGAGTCGGATCTTCGAAAGTTTCCTATTATTTAGTGCAAGCAAAGCCAACTTCCGTCTCAAGCCTGCACTTACTTTGATGAAATTTAAGAATCCCTCAGATGCTAAAGGTTCAAGCATAAGAAGCACACAAAGAACCAAAACTGAACGTTTCAAATCCATTTCTTTACTTGATAATCTATTTCCAGTCACTCAACTTTTATTTCCTGAAATCGTTACAATAACGTTATCAATCAAAGTTGTCCATCTTGACAAGTAATTAGATTGAAGAAACATCTTATATCTTTTTTTTACAACCCAAATACGGCCGCACAACATGACATATTCAAGTTAAAACCTATTAGTGTTAGTGGCTGTTTGTAAACGATGCGCTACAAACATTCTCTTTACAATCAATCTTCGGTGTTTGTTTGTTTTTTTTTTTTGTGATTTGTTTTTTGATTTTTGTTTTGGTTTTTTTTTTTGTATTTTAAAAACATTCAATTCTGTTTGAACTTTCCTAAACCGTGTACGTAATACCTACACAACTTGACGATGGTAAAAACATTCTAAAATAACCCAATATATACTCGTTTTTTATTTAAGCAGATAAAGTGTATGGGAACAGATTGTTTGTACAGAGAAGACAAAAAGAAATACAAAACATATTTTAAATCTAAAATCCATATGTTTGAAAAATATTTTTCTTATCACAGAAATACTGATCATCTTATTCAAGCATTGTCATTATAATTCATATAGAAATGCTTACATTCAAGGAAAATTAAATTCAAAAGCTTCCTTTTCCAAGCATGTCAGTCAATTTTTGCATGAACGCCAAGAAAAATATATAAGTATGCGTTTGAAGAAGCAGTAATATTTTAAGCGCAATCTTAAACATTTTTTCCTATTTTGTACATACCAATGCACACGCTATGCATAATCTCTGACAAAATGAAAGTTGTCTGATACTGATTAAGTGAATATTTGTTGACATTAGCCCCCAAAATATAAATTCTCTGAAAATTATGGGAATAAACATATATGGAATCCGTTTTTGCCCAACTCTTTATTTTGTATCCTCTATAGGAATTGTGAGATCGACCATTGTTCGTAACTACACCCTTATCATAAACCGAATACTTTAACAGGTTGTCTAGAAAAAGAATTTGATAAAATGAACTTGCGCGATGAAATTAAATATACTTATTCATACGTCAAAACATTTTGAAGTTTGTGTTAAGATGACAACTACCTTACTGTTAGAATTCTGTTTCTGTGTACTCCTGTGCCCAAAGTAGCATAGTTCCGATAAAATCCTATATAATCCAAAGGGAAGTATAATTTTGTAAAAACAATCAACACACTATAGGTGTAGAAATTTTGGCCCCTCGGCATTTAACAAGTGCATCGTGTCACAGCTGCAAGAAAAAAAATAACACCGGTAAACAAATGTTAATGTTGCAGCTGTGATAAGATGTATTGTCCTCATTTCAGTAGATGAAGGCCAAGGGGCCAAACGTTTCCGTACCTAGAGTGTATTGATTTTAGATTAGAATATCGCAGTAATTAGGACTTGAAATTAACAAATTACAGAAAAAGAAATATTTCAGACTTTGAGCTGTTCTGATTTTTATTTGATGAGAAATTCAGGTCGAATAAAATAATTTGATCAAATAACACGGAAAAGCCTATTGACATCTATTTTTTTCTCAGATATATTAAATTTCATATCATTTTATTGATTATATAATAACTTGTATAAAATTAGATTAATTTGTTTAAAAATGATTGTAAAACGAATTTATAAAGTTATACAATATTAAGCCCAAAATATCCTTTTCTCAACTTTAATCAATCAATATACATATGCCAAAGATTTAGCTTTTACAAAAACAATTTTGAACTTTTCTGTGTACCAATTTGATGCGCCAAAGTATTGATTGTAATGTTCTTGCCAAACCTTCATTATACCAACAAAGTTCAGGCGTCACTATAGTATTTAAGTAAAATTCTTGAAAGAAATGAAAGCACTTTTGTTGTTTTTTTTACAGTTGTACTGTCCTTGTTTTACCCCAATCCGATTATGCTGGCGAATCAGGGCAAATGGTTTGACAGATCATTACAATCAATACTTTTGGTGCGTGATATTAGTGCACGGAAAACATTCTACATTTTGTACATTTGTTGCTCTTCTATTAGACCGGAAGTTTTTTGTTATGCTCCTAGGTAACAACGTATGCACTATGCGATTAATACAAACCTTAATTCAATCTGTTATTTATATTTACTAGTAAATTACAAAATTACTTTGAATCGTAAGGGATACTTGAAAACTATTAGGCATGAAAAGCAGAATAATTTGCATCATTCCTAATTTCACGGAATTTACAGGACGAACCTTAACGAGTAAATTATCTGAATTCTTAATTGTGAGAATTGGAATAGATTTATTAGTGACAAATAACAGATAATTTATTTTTGGACTTGTATATGATTGATCACGGTAACTCTAGAAATACCCTTTTCGCCAACGATTTGTGTTTTCATAGTTATAGTAATTGTCCACACAAGAGTCCGCCTTGTTCTGTGTTCGCCTTGTGATCGTAAGGCCTTGAGGTCTCTGGCAACGCTATCTTCTTCTGGGCACGTCTTTTTCCCATCACATTAGGAATTTGCAATTTTTTTTTTCCATATTGAGTTTATTATGATTCCTAAACTAGTCATATTCATTAGAGCTTGGATTTTCAAATATCCCCACTTCAATTCTATTCTAGCTGTTTAGCTAAATGTGGCATGCAACTACTGACAAATGAATTTCAAATTAACACTGCTGTTTAATTACGTTAACCTTTATAGAAAAACGACCACTTTATTCGGTTGTACAACTAAGTGACATGCATAAATACTTTTTTTTTCCTTATACAGCATTGTTGAAACATACCACGAATTCTTTGTATGTAATTAATTTGACAAAAAAGAAACAAACACATTTATAAGGCCTGTAGCGACTCCTTTGACAGGCAGTAAATAAACGCTTCACGCCAGTTTGCATAGATATTACACGTGTCATTAATTCCTCTTCCGCCTTATCGACTACTGGTATGAACGAATAATTCAAAGATATACTTAGATCATGAGGAATGTGAGATACTTGCAGTTTTAAACTCATGTTAAAATTTTCAGCATATTAGTAGCTGCAAGGATCTTGATGAATCAATATTTTGTCATAAATTTTCTGCTTCATCAAAAAACAATTTAAAAGCTGTTTCACACCCGGTTTATAATGGGGTTCATGATACTCTATTTCTGGTTTTATGTATTGTTATATGGATTGCTGTCTTTTGGAGTGTCTCCCTATGTTTGAGCTATTACGTTGTCTGATATTCGAATTTTTGATTTGAATGATCCCTTGGTTTCTTCATAATATACTTCTAGCGCAAAATTTGGTTTGCGAATATTTTGTACCATACAGGCTGTGCATTTGTTAGAGGCACGATTTTAGCAGTTGATCTTCTGTATTTTAATGAAATCAGTAATGAAAGTATCATGACATATCTATCCACCAACCTGCCTAGCAACCCGCCTATCCACCTAACAAAATACCTACTAGCTACCAGTATACTTTTCTGTTCACTGGCACATAAATACGTGTATTTGAAGAAAAAAAGATTAATGTATTTTTGTTTTAAACAGTTTAGGTGAAAAAAATTATTCAAAAAGTGAATGTTTATCAAAAACAGATAAAATTAGTTTTTTTTAGCTTAGACGGGAGATAACTCTCACGAGCTTCTACACAAATTTCATACTTTTAATCATAATTATGCATAAATACTAGAACGTTTTACAACAAGTTGTTAAAAATGTTAAATGAACTTAAATATGATTTATAAGTATCCAGTAATGCTAAAGCGATCCAATCGTTGACAACAACAACAAAACAATAAATAACTGCTTGCTTGGTTCAAAATTGGTACCTTTACACGTGGATGTGAATACTCAGAGAGAGAGAGAGAGAGAGAGAGAGAGAGAGAGCGAGAACTACTCGCTTATAAACTACCCACACTGGAATTCGTTGTTTATCGATTGAAGTTGTATGGTCGATACGCTGATCTCGTTATACAATATGGGGTTCCCCTCTCTGGGATGTACAATATGGAGTTCCCCTCTCTGGGATGTACAATATGGGGTTCCCCTCTCTGGGATGTACAATATGGGGTTCCCCTCTCTGGGATGTACAATATGGGGTTCCCCTCTCTGGGATGCACAATATGGGTTCCCCTCTCTGTGATGTACAATATGAGGTTCCCCTCTCTGGGATGTACAATAAGGAGTTCCCCTCTCTGGGATGTACAATATGGGGTTCCCCTCTCTGGGATGTACAATATGGGGTTCCCCTCTCTGGGATGTACAATATGGGGTTCCCCTCTCTGGGATGCACAATATGGGGTTCCCCTCTCTGGGATGTACAATATGGGGTTCCCCTCTCTGGGATGTTGATTGATATCCTTGAGCATGAGCAAATCTTTTGTTAATCAGCTCAAGAGTATCGTGGAACATTTTCAATAGGTGTGGCATGTCAACAGGGGGCGCTTACTCCTTCCCTTCCGAACACCTGGTATCATTCCGTTCGGGATTTGAAGTTGTTTTCTACGTTGATACCTTTATTATTCTAGACTTGTAATATTTTTAGGACTTGGTTTTTTAATATCATTTGGTTCTACTTCAATTTTATTTAACATTACAATTTTGCTATTCATTTCAATTAAGCAATGATATGTAAGGATTTCTCAATTTACTCAAAATGTAATATATATAAAATGTGTCATTTCTGGGGCGATTTTTTTCATGAGGCAGTAGAATATATACATACAATGTATTTAACAATAGTATCCAAACTCTTGTAAAATACAAATGTAATGAAACACTCTTTTTTCCACAACATTTTGACCACCTGGCCTTTTTCAAGTGGTTAAGTGTAGAGACCAGTGTAGCTGTCGTCAAAGTTACACGGGTCTCTATATTTTGTTTTACATGTGTATGATGGAAAGTTTCATTAAAAACTATTTTTCAATGAAACTTTTCATAATACGCATGTAGAAATATATATAGACCAGTGTAACTGCCAACAACCACTTGAAAAAGACCAGGTGGCCGAAAAATTTATGGAAAATAGTGTTTTATTATATTTGTCAAGGATACTTCCCTTTGCTGGACATTTGATTATAATAGTTCTCTTCTTCTTTTGCTAATTCGCGTACCACCACTTGGTGTGTTGTCGCAATTTTCATTCTGTCTCACTCGATGAAACAAATGTGATACATGTATTTGTCAAGAAACGACAAATATCTTCTCTTTTGTGTATGAAAAAAAGCTCCGTTAGTATAAAAACTGATTTAGTTTTATATCTAGCTCAAAGGTACAAATAGGAATCTTATTTCTTGACAACTCCTCCAAGAGGCTGTACGTCGTAGCATTGTTCATCATTCCAGTCGTGGTCGTAGCTTAGCTGAAATAGACAATTTACCATATTTACGTTTTGTATGTCATGATAGATTTTGGAAAGCACAATATCTATCGATATCTAAAACGACAAGGCAACTATCCTATGAAATAATGCCATACAATTAAATTTAGAATTATTCTATAATTTTCGTTTGTTTCGTATATCAAATAGAGTTTGAGCTTACATTTGACAATTTTAGTTATCGATAAAACTTTTACTAGCTCCTGTCAATGAGTGTCATATTTTTAAAAAAAAAAACTATTTTAAATATTAATGCAAATATTTGATAAAGAAAATATTCTACTTAATCATCGAAAAACTTTGAAAGCAACAATTTATACTTTAGCCAAAAAGTTGATAAGGTTCTATTTGTATTCCTCATTTGATTAGTGTCTACTAAGCTCTCTGTCAGTGCTTACTTCAGTTAACAATATAAAAATTACAGATGCCAAAGTTTTAATTGCCAAAAGAATCAGTAGGCAAACTGTTTATTACAAAGCAACATACCTGATTATTGCCATGACAAAAGAAGATAGTACAATTGTACTTTACTTCGGTACCTGGGTCAAGGAACATCTCATTTAATTCGAAAAGGCATCCTGAAATATATTCCGTTTTGTAATTTATGTGCATGTATTGAAAACATAAGACTGGCATTCGCTCAATTTCATTACCTTGAAAAGAATAAAGATATGCAAAGGAAATTAAATCTACAAAATAGTGCGTGACTTGTTTGTTGTTGACTTTTGTTGACAATACACGTACCTGTCTTACACGTGCAACTTGAATCAGCGTCATAACAATAGCATTGTGCTACGTTTGGATCACGGCACTTCATTGTCGACACACAGGTAAAAGTTGGATCACAATCGCTGAAATATATGAATGAATTCCTTTTTCTGATTTTCATTTATTTTTTTTTTCAATTTCATTAATTCTCGTTTCATTTTTTGAGAATTCTCTCCGAAATGATTGATGGTACAGTATCATAGAGAAGCGTATTAAGGACATTTACAATTCATTTAAATTTTCACACTTTTTTCCTGTGAAATTTACACTTTTACACTTTTTTCCTGTAAAATTTTACTCTTTTCTGTAAATTTTACACTTTTT
>JACSZP010070534.1:0-14223 GCA_016161895.1 Pinna nobilis
TATATATATACTCTCCAAGAATTACATCCATGTTTTGTAAAGTAATGTTCTCTGAACCTTTCTCATTTACCCATATGATGATGAAATCACCCCAAAGTGATGTTATTAAGGGACATTCCCAAAACAAACGAACAATCGTTTCAACTTCCCCATTACAGAATGTACAAAGATTACTCCAAGCATAACCAATTTTATTTAGATATGAATTAGTTGCCAAAATTCTATTTACTATTCTCAACTGCATTAATTTGTATTCCTTTCCACAAATATTTAAACCAGTAATATCTTTATTTTGTCTAACCATTATTCCCATAATCTCAACACAGAGTAAAAAGATGTAAGGGGATGCTGGGTCCCCTTGTCGGCAGCCACGACCTATTTCAAAGAATTTAGAGAAGATTCCGTGTTGAATTACACAAAGTTTTATATTTGTTAAGATAATAGATACAAGTTTTATGAAGTTCTCTCCAAAATTAAAAAATTTCAAGGTTTTATATATGAATTTCCAGGAAACCGAATCAAAAGCTTTTTCGAAATCAAGGAGAAGAATCATTCCAGGTTTGTTTAAAATTTCAGTCTGATACATAACATCATACATTAATCTTGTGTTCTCCCCTATAAACCGACCTGATAGGAAACCCTTTTGGTTCTCGTGAATCAAAGTATTAAGTACATTTTTAAGTCTAGCTGCAATTATACCAGAAAAAATCTTATATGTAGTATTCAGTAAAGAAATTGGTCGCCAGTTTTTGAGAAAGTCCCTTGGCTTGTTACCCTTTGGCAAAATTGTAATTATACCTAGTTTTTGTGATGTAGATAGTTCTCCTTTCCACATACTACATTTAAAGGATCTAACAACGAATGACCCTATAGCATTCCAAAAGAAATTCAAAAAAAAAAAATTATTTGAAAACCTGTTGTTCCAGGTGTCTTATCGTTTTTTAGCTTTTTTAGACTCTCAAGAAACTCTGAAGATGTGATAGGAGAGCCAAGTACAATTCTTTCCTCATCTGTGAGTTTTGGAACTGACAATTCATCGATTACTGTAGAAAGGTCTACATCATCTAGTATATCATCTCTGCTTTTATAAAGTTTCATGTAAAAATCATTTACTTCTTGCAAAATTTTTTTCTGCTCCTTTATGATTGTACCTTCCTCATTAATTATTTTGGTTATATTCTTATTAGTAAAATTCCGTTTTTCTAAAGAACAAAAATATTTGCTTGGTTTTTCCCCATATTCCACCCACCTACTTCTAGTTCTAAGAATAAGTCCCTGTAATTCATATTGTCTATGTTTTTCATAATTATGATTCAAATCATCCAATATATCTCCAATAACACTATTCTTTGATTCATCATATAAATCTCTCACAAAATTTATCTGCTCTCTAAAGCATGTAGCCTCACTTTCTCGAAGTTTTTTTTTCCTACTAGAATAACATATATAATCACCTTTCAAATGAGACCATTGTTACCCAGTAACTTGGGTGATTTTAATAGCCAGGCTCCGGGGCTGCCGTGGCCAAGTGTTTGGCGTGTTCGTGAGTTCAAAGGTTCCAGCCCCAGCCACGCTGCAGTTGCCTGTCCCTGTCGTTCGTATGAGAGGGTAAAATCGAAGTCCCGTGTCACAATAGGTGACGACACGTTTAAGAACTCTTTTCCCCCATGGTTATAAGTTTCGAGCAAAGACAAAATTTGTCGCCCTTCATCGACACTCGGTGATGTCTCCGTATCAGTGAAAGATTCTTGAGCGGGACGTTAAATAACAATACACTTAATCAACCAACCAATGGCGAGTTTCTCCAGTATATACATTCCGGGTTAAACGTTGATTCAAACAGACTGACCTGTGGTCCATTCCCATCTCCCTTCATGATGACTGTCTGATGCTCCTATCCAGAGTTTGTGATCATAGAAGGATAAACGCTTTAAGTTCAACTCGACCGTCAGCTGCCATCCTAAACTCCGTATCTGTATTAAGTCTCCGTTTCGATTTAAGCAGTCTGCTCTTCCATCATTCCAGTTTCTCTTCTTGGGAACAATCTGGATACAGTGTCTTTTGTATATCCAAGTGTAATTGTCACGTGGTACATTAGCTGGGCACGAGACTACAACATATCATTAATTTTTATTTAGTCAGCATAGACTTACATATAAGCGAAAATATCTCCAAAATACCGTCTCAAACGAAATTAGAATTATTTGCATAATCATCACCAGTATGCAATTAAACCTCATGAATTCGGATGCTTTTGTTCCGGAGCAAATATTATAAATAAATGATGCATCTGGATTACTGAATGAACACCTCTATAATGACCAGTCAAGATTGAAAATTATGTCCCCAGGAAATCTTGTCTGGTAGGTGAAGGAACCAGGTGATTGACGTCAGGATATACGAGGCTTTACTGTCGTATGTAGAGAATGACACTTGCCTAGCGCTCAAGAGATTGAGTGAACAATTTTGAAAAGTTCAGATGGGCCGTTTGTTGTATTAGGTATTAGAAAAAATACCGTCACATACCAAGAGTATGTCAACTTATACCAATCCCAACATCTTTGTATGCTAAACGAACCTTTTTCAGTAACTGTCACAAATTAATGCGTTCGTGAATTTCATTCAAAATTTCATATACATGTATTTATAGGAAATATTACTTTGTTCATCTGGTCTTCTGTTTACATTTTCTTGAAGCTTTATCTCTGAGACGCTACAGTTTGTCTTTGCAATTAGTATTTTAATGGCGCCATGTTTCAAGCAAAAAAAGGAAATAACACTACAAATTTCACTAGTTACTTTATAGCACTTGCAGTTTTCATGAAAAGAAAAACGCACATTCCAAACCAATTTAGAAAAATAGTCCACAGACTTTCATACAAATTTTAAAATGTTTACAAGATTTCATTTGATATACGAGCCAGTACACTTAGTTTAATAAAAATCATTTAGCCTAGAAAACAACGGGAAAATAACTTTAGATGACATGCTTTTGGCATGGGAGTGTAGTCACTATTCAATCACTGTATATGTCAAACATAGGCCCCTCATTTGAATTTGTTTATGTCTGAATGTGAGTGAATATTTATCGAGTGGGACCTTAACCCACGATAAACTATCAGCACCAATAGATTTGGAGTACACAAGTGCAACGACTAACCTGTTTTAAGAGACCGTCCAAGGGAAGGACTAAAAAGGGTCACATATGACAGGTGGTCTCTTAATTTAGGTGATTTATATAGGAAAAAACTATTAAGGAACGGTACATTTAGGTCACATAAGACAGGTAGTCCTTGAATTCAGTGGGTTACTAAGGCAGGTTAGACTGTATATGCTTGCAGCGTTATGTTAAAAAAATGCCTTTATTTTCCGATTACGAAATAGTGTCAGGTATCGCCTAAGATGTTAGGTCCAGTATAATCTGCCTAAGGGACCCACTGAATTAATGGACCACCAGTCTTAAGTTACCTAAATTATTTGTTGCCAAAGTGGTTTTTTCATATATAGCTCACCTGTATTCAGAAACCACCTGCCGAATGTGAACCTTTTTGCACCTTCCATTTGGTGGTCTCGTATAAAAGTTTACAATGTTTTTAACGTTACACGTATACACAATAGTATCACAATCTAATGAAATTCTTTAGGAAAAAATTATGAAATTTTCTTTCCTAATGAGATTTACACGTTCATCTGAAGAAACCCGATATTTCTACCGTCAGCAACTAAAAGTGCAATCGTCAACTTGGGTAAACAATAGATACCCGAGGGTCCAATACGCCATTTTGGATTTGCTCACACGTTTTGGGTTTCATAACATCTTTGTGTAAAGCTTATTGATGGTCGAATTTCAGTTAAATTTCCAGTATCGTGATCAAATGTTAGATACGACCTAATCAGATATTTATAACTTATTATACAACCAAATTTTACCAATGAGAATTCAGAACTCAATTATACCTTTAAAAGTTTCTCTTATATCCTCATGTGTATTTCCGCTAGTGGTCACCGGTTTGCTACTTTTGTTTTCCGGTATCGTTGTGGGCTTGATAACTTTAGATGACCGCGCCGGTAACATCGTTGGACGTCGCGTTGGTCCTGATTCTATGGCAACCATTTGACTGATTTGGGGTGAACGCGATTTTGTTTCAGGTGTTTGTATGTTCTTTACAGTCGTTGTAGTAATACGCGTTTTTACCGTCGGCACTGACGTTGCTTTTGTTTGTAATGCTAGGGATTTTACCGTTGTTGATAGTCCTTCCCCAGTTCGTATGCGAGTTGACGTTACCGTTGGCGTTCCATTTGTCGTCATTCTAGTTGTTACTTTAGTCGTTGTAGGCGCAGTTGTATCTCTCGTTTCCGGTTGCACATTGTGTTGTTTTGTCACCGTCCCTCTTGTCGTTAAATATCCCTTTGTTCCTTGTTTTGGAACATTGGTCGTCTTTGCCGTAGATTTCATGCTCATTGTTGATAATGCTGTACTTCTTGTCGTCAGCGAGAACGGGGATATCGTTTTTGAAAACACAGATATTGACTGCTCCGTAGTCCTTGCGTTTGTCGTTGATTTGACCGTCTGCCTCTTTGTTGATAACGGCGTAGAATAAACCATTTGGGATTTAGTAAGACTTTGTTCTGTAGTTGTTATTTTTCTTGTCGTTGGCACTGTCATCGACATTGTGGGGGTTTGTACAGTCTCTCGACGTGATATTAGCTTTGTTGTCTTTGTTGATGGATTCATCTTCCTCGTAGGCGTCATCATTACTGTTCCCTGTTGTTCCGCCACATTTTGTGACTGTGCCCTGTTCAGTTGTGTTGTGGATACTCCCGGGATCGAAACTGGAGAAGCATTTGTTGATGGCAAAACGGTTTGTTGTGGCGAGGAACCAATTTCTAATGACACTTTCGTTTCCCAGGTTGACCCTAAATGTGTTTTCGTCTTCGTTTGTCCAGCTGTTGTACTCTCTTGGACCGGTATATCCTTTGAAGTATAAGTAGCACTTGTCAAAATTATTGGTGTCTTCATTTCTGTCGCCTGTGAGTTTGGTGTTCCTTTTGTTAACATTACTTCCGATGAAAACAATGTCACTTTTTCATTTTTTGTAGGAATACGCCTTGTTGCCAATGAACTACGTGCCGTCGTTAGGGTTGGTGTTTGTGTCTGCTTTCTTGTTTCTGATACCAACACTTTTGTCGTTGATTTCGTTCTTGTTTCCGCTGTTGATGTAGTGGATGGCAAATCCAATGCTTTTGTAGGCGCCTTTTTTGTTACGGAAATTGATTCTGTCGTCATTGATGGTAAACCATGCTGCTTTGACGAAGACACGTTGGACACAGTCACCTTCATGTTTGGTTGTGGCAGAGTTACTCTTGACGCTATCGCTGACGGTGTTTGTCTTGACTTTGTTGTCGCCCTGATGTACCACCCAAAGTTCTGTGTCGATGCATGGTTTATCATTAATTTTGATGGTGATATTGCAGGATTTCTTGATGGTTTTCTCGTCATCGGGGTTTTGTGCAATTTAGCCGTCAAATTTTGTTCAAAAGGTGTTTTTGGAATAACACGACTTCCCTGTTGTAAAAATGTAAATGGTCTTTGAGTCGTCGCTTGCACTTTCGGCTTTAATTCTTCTAAAATTGAAAAAATGCACTGATAGTCAAAAGAGCATCAAAGAAATAAATCGCTAATTCATGTTCAAAAAATGAAAAACTGATATATGTATAAAAAGATAGAAATGATGGTGACCTGTGGGATGTGTGCAAATGAATTTAATCAACGGCATTAACTCTCATGATGCTCATAAACAATAATACGACTAAGGTAACGAACAATTATAGGGGCCTCCGTGGCCGAGTGGTTAGCGTGTTCGACTTCGAGCCGAAGGATCCGGAGTTCGATTCCCGCAGCGCCACTCCGCGGTTGGCCATCCCTGTATTTTGGATTAGACAGTAAAAACCGAGGTCCCGTGTCACAGTAGGTGTTGGCACGTTAAAGAACCCTCCTTGCACTGCGGCCAGCAGTGCCGAGCACAGGCAAAATTTGTCGCCCTTCACCGGCACACGGTGACGTCTCCATATGAGTGAAATATTCTTGAGTAAGACGTTAAACAACAACGCAACAACGAACAATTAAAAAAAATTATAAATCTAATAACTTCTCTAAATATACAATAACAAAATATAAATAAAATTAAGACTTGGGCAAACACGGACATCTGGACACTGGAGGTCCCGTACACGAGGTGATCTTATGCGAGTTTCCACTTTTATTTTCAACAAATAAAATGTCTGAAGTCTGTACAAACCATATTGGCAAATGTAGTAGTAGGAAGAAAATCCTCCGCACGTCACATCATGCCATCGGTAATTGTCGTCAGTTTGAAGTTGCGCACAGTCCTTTAGCACGCCATTAAACACCTGTGTTCCTCTATTAGGCCCTTGCCCTTTACCCCAGTTCTCATATGTCATTATTCTATTTCCTGTGAAAAGTAAGTATATATATTTTAACACTTACTCCATTCTAAGAGATTACGTCGAGTTGACAGCGGCTGATCATCAGTTAAGCGAGACGCAAAGCGTCGAGTTTTGTCCAGTGACACCCCCTGTCAACAACACGTAATCCAGCTCTTAGGATCAATCTAGTGTTATAATGATAAATTTATGATAAATACATCCGTATTAAACGAAAAATAACAAGCTAAACTTTTATGAAAATTTATTGAACTATTTACAACGCGCATTACCATGTGAACAAGAAAGTTCTTCGGTCGATAATTATTCAGAATCGTCACGTCCCGTGCAACGGAGGATCGCAACTTGGGTGGGTTTTTTTTTAATTCTTATTATCTATTAAGAAGATTTCTTATTGCAAAAAGAAAAGCAAGAGGTGGGTTAGGCGCTATGGAGGAATAAGCTTCTCCTACTGTCCCGAGAAATGACATTACAGAGGGTACTAAGGTACGTCAATTTTGATCACCAGCCAGCCTCCAGTTCCAAAGGTCGTCTTCTCAACACCGACATTTAAACTTACACCCAGCTGTTACGAACCTTGGTCAACATGACGCTTGATAGAGACCAGCACGATTAAGAATCTGATATCAACTCCTCAACACCACCCCAAGAAGAAAATACATGTACTCCCATATTTGGTAACATTGTATATCTGGAGGAATTTTATCTGTTCCTACGTCATGTCGGAGACCACAAAAATATGTCAACTTATTACAGCGCATTAAGGACAAGACTTGTGGGTGAAATATATGCTAAAATATTGTAAGAGCACAAATATTGGAAATCAAGTTTGATCATTTAAAAAACGGAAATGTTTCTGTGGTCAGGAGTTGAATTTTCTCAGGGTCGAGTTAAACTCGGATGAATAATTGCGTTAAATGAACGGACTTACATTGAATTGATTGATAAATATATGAATTCCAGTTACAAGTAGTTTTCGAGGATTTTTCTTTGAAATATATAGCTGCATTTATAAAAAAAACAAAAAAACAATTCAAAATGAACATATTGGGGAGACCATGTACCCTTAAAGAATTTAAAGAAATTGAAAAAGAGTTAATGAAACTTTTGAACTTAATGAGGTTTTTACATGCATGTTTTTATGAAATGATGAGTCCAATATAAAAGTCAAATCCGACACCGTTTCATCCGCTAGAACAACCTCGGCATCCTAACCTTAATACTGTAAAAACTGTAAATCCGGTTTCATTCGCGAGAGTTTTAATTTTGCGTATTTACACGACAGCACTTAATGTAAACTGATCATAAATTCATACTTTACATGAACAGACGCGAACACATAGTATCGCAAATATTGCATAATTTGGATTCGCCAAAATAATGTTCCGCAAAAATTTTCGGATTCACAGTACTGTGGACTTGTGACAAGTTACTAATCACTAAAAGATGCAGGTGATTTGTAAAGTATGTATAAGGATTTTAACGAAAATCTTGAATGTAATCAAATAAATCTTTAAATGAATATAATCCGCGTGTTTGAAGAACAGAAGAAGAAATGAAACATAAAGTCAAGAATAACATGAGTGAGAAAATATGAATATTCGTGAAGTGTTACAAAATTTCGAGAAGTATACAGAGAGAGAGAGAGAGAGAGAGAGAGAGAGAGAGAGAGAGACTAAAACTAGCACAAAAATCATAACGCTGACCTGAGGCCCACTCCCAGTTTCCCTCTTTCTGCCGATCTGTAGCCCCAATCCAGAAGCTATGGTCATTGAAATTCAACTGTTTAAGTTTCTGCGCTATAAAGTTTTGCTTTCCTGCACTACGAATCTGTAATAATTCTCCGCCTCGACGCTGGCAATCTGAATAAGCATTCACCCACGTCTGTTTCTGTGTTACTATTTGGATGCATTTACCATTGTATGATGAAAGATATTTGTCTCGATGCAAGTTGGAAGGACACAGGTCTACGGAGTCACCTGCTACTAACAAAACTGAAATAAATTATATCTGAAAATACTTATATTTACGGATAAAAAACTCTTAAAATTACTCTATTAAATTATCTGAAAAGTATAATTTCCGCTGACTTCTTAGGTCTGCTTTGAGACATTTATAGTGGTTTTTTTTCATAAACAATTTCATAAGTTGCATGTTTAATTCAAACAAATTTATTTAAACTAAAATTTCAGAGTAATGAAAATTGTTGAATACTTTACCTTCAGAGAGCGTGAAGATACTGCAAAACCAACACAGAATATAGAACGTCTTCTTTGCCATTCTTACGTCGTCACTATTTCAGTCCCTCAAGCTGTGTGTTGCAATATGGACTATTCACAAATATATGAGTAAATTTTCCGCTTTTCAATAGCAGGTTAATATTCACGCGAATATGTGAGAAATTAGACCAGATCACATTAAGATATCATAAAAACAAACAAATAAATATATCCTGGAGAGCCTGTATCTCATTATTGACCATCAGTCCCTATACGAAACTATAACTATGACTTATTTCCCGAGTTCCCCACCGTGCATGGGGTTCATGACTTCTGTGGTCAATGTATAATTTTGGGGGGCGTTGGAATGAAATCTTGTAATGAATTTGTGATATGGGTTTTACACTGTTATATCGTCCATGTTATAGAGTGAAAAATATAAAATGATTAAAAAAAATACATATACCAATTCAACGTATCAACCGCCAAAAGAATGAAAAGGCAATACACAACCTTGGCGAATATTGGGCTAAAAAGGATCTCTGAAAACCCCGAGGTGAGATCAGTGTTATGGAAGAGTAAGGATCCCCTGCTGACCAATCAAACTCGTCGTGAGTCCACATTCAAATATAAAATGAATAGGAAATTATACCTTGTGCTTTAACAGATCAAACCGACTGAAAAATATTTGCTATACCCTATCAATTATCAAATAAAAAATCATGCAAACCTTTATTTTTATTTCTCCTAACGCCTATCAAGGTATGGGGTTCATTATTTTTAGGCTATGATAAACTTTATAACATTTTTAAATGTGTCAAGATGAGGACCATATTCTTTAACTCGAAAACCAAATATTGTTCTTAACGTCATACTTAGAAAAACATGAGCGTTATTTCTTGTGAAAGAAATCCTGTTCGCATCAACAAAGGAGTATTTGGAGTCTGGTCTTCGGTTGCAGCATTGCTATCGTGAAATAATCAAATGTAAATATATTGTTTAAAAATATAAAAAAAATTCCCTATTGCACATGGATTGCCACGTTTGCTCAAACGTTATTTTGTACTATTAATTTCCATGATGTCTTCTAATCATACGGGGAATTAAACACCTGAAATAAGCCATCGTAGCCTTCTGGTTAGCGTTCTCGACTTCGAATCGCGAGGTCCGGGGTTCGAGCCCAAGTTACGGTACGGTTGGTCGTTTCTGTCTTTCGGATGAGAAAGAATAAACCGAGATTTCGTGTCACAGTAGATCTTGGCACGTTAAAGGACCCCCTTGCTCTACGGTCATAAGTTCAACGATACAATAATATACAACCAATCCTTGGAGGGCGTGAAAATACTGTTTGAAAATGGACGTAGTCACGTGTTTAAAATCTTTTTTTGCACTTTTCAATTTCATTATGTCTTTTTAATATAGAGTTGCATAGCTAAAAATGAAAGCCATATTGAAATCAGTATATTATAATCTATTGAATCATATTGTTTGGCTGGTTGTCCCACTCAAGAATATTTCACTTTCATGGAGACGTCGCCTTGTGCGGGTGACGGGTGACAAATTTGTTTGTCCTCAACACTTAATATCGTAGAGCAGGAATAGTTCTTTAACGTGTCAAACCTAATGTGACACGGAAAAGTGGTTCATACTGTCTCATCCGAAAGACAGGGACGCCCAACCTTACCGTGGTTTTTGGCTAGGATACTGGACCTTTAGATTCGAAGTCGCACATGCTAACCACTATGCCACGGCCGCTCCATAGCATCAGGGAAAATTGATTTAAAATATCTGCTTCTACATCGCCCTTCCATTTATCAATCTAACTTGCAATATTATTTACAATTTATTATAGATGACAAGCATAACTTTGGTCGATTTCATTTCTTTACACTAATTACTATTAATGCGTTCAACATTTTAATTAGTAAATTTGTATTTTTCTAAACATAATCAGAGAATACAAATGTGAAGACGTAGCTAGGGATATTCGAAAATTCGAGTTCTAGTTAATGGTCTCGTTTATCCTGAGTTGGGCTATATTCTTGAGCATGACAAATTGCAGTGGTTGCATTTTGTAAGTTAGATCAAGTGCACATTACTTTTTCAGCAGAAATTGACAATTTGTTCGAACACTTGCGACGAGTGTGACATGCCAACAGAGGGCGCTGACTCCTTCCGGACAACTGGTCCCATCCCGTTGAGGATTTAAAGTTGTTTTCAACGTCGAGACAGTCACTATTCTAGGCTTGTCATGAATTTTTAGGACTTGGGTTTTATACCTTTCTTTGGTTCTTATTTAATTTCACCTGCTACAACTTACATTGCTTTTACTATTCAGTTGTAGAGACAGACACAAAAGCGTCTATCTGTTTTACTGTTATATGCAAGTATGATTTCAAGTCAAGTGTCTATCACTGATTTGGAATAATCATCGAATGCCAGTAAACGGTTTCAAAATTGGGCAAACCCTCGACACTTAAATAAGCAGTATTTATCGAGCCAATAACTACCCTTGATGAGGCATAAATGTTAAAGATATTATCTAATTCACTCAGTCGTTGCAAAAAAAATGAGTAGTTTCTGTATTAAAAACTTAATTTTGTCGTGGTTTGAATCTGAACCTGGAACCTCTTTAAGAAAAGTTAAACGCTCTCCACCTTTCAACGATCCAACAAAAATAATGCATTTTCAGTGTATTTGAATATGTACCTGTTAATCTAATGGATTTTGATACTGGAATGGCACATCGATTGCCAGGGCCCAGACGTTTAAGAGCAGTTTAGAATGTAATTGTTAATTAAACAAAAATCAAGGTTTCAAATAAAGTCCAGAATTCAATTCTATTGCGTGATAATTAATTGTGAATGTTTTATTGATTTTATTTTTAACAATTTTTAATTTGAACACCAGAGCCAAGTTGTTCAACAGTTGATCAAATTTAACCTGTATTTTCAACAAGGTTTCAAGATAACCAAAGCTTTCGGAATTAAAGCAACCAACATACTGTTTGGTGAAATTTCCAAATTTAATTGATAATGTGTCAATGAACTCATTTTAACGTTTTAATCGTATTGCTCGACAACAGGTCTTAAATCTGGGTCTTATCTAAAACCCTCAATATATTTAACAACTTGGTTGTTGAGTGAGAATCGCGTTATCAAAAGTGAAAGGGGGATAACTCGAAATGAAATAATTCGCTGCAAAGAAATCTTTCCGAAAACACATTTAATCTTGGTAAGATATAAGTGCACAGACGGATTTTATTTGCTATTATCATTTTATTTTGCGAGTTATCCCCTTTCAGAAATGTAAAATCCTGAAATTGTTCTTTTCTTCATGATTATTTTATTTTTTTAAAAATCTGGAAATACTTTTAATATAGGCCTAACTACAACGCGATGTTTTAAAATTTTTAAATAATTCAGATAGCGAAAGAGATACCGGCCTCAGTATTAGAGCTTTGTGATATCAAGAGCTCGATCATCGATAGAGGCAGAAGGTTAATCATTTCCCTCCAACAAGACAATGAAATATCCAAAGGCACAGTTGTTGTTAACATTTCAAAGAAATCTGACGGTTGAACGGGCGTAATTTGAAGTACCGAACAAAAGATTTAGGTATGGCTATATTATTCAAGATATACCTAGAAAAGAGAAAAAAGCCAAAATAATTTAAAATCTTTACTCTTTATTTCACAATGTTAAGAAACAAATAGGGTTTTTCAAGTAAAACAAATTTTACAGGACGAACTAGACAACACACACAACAAAGATATATTTGATGTATGTTTTTAAGAATTAACGTAATACTTTTATGATAGTACTCATATATCTATATATTATGCCAAACTTATGATGAGAGGTAAAAAAAAGGATTAAAGTACTATATACACATCAGTTACACCCACGCAATTATATGATTCATTGTGCCATACAGGTCACAACCACACAACTTTATAAAAGCAAAAGTCCCCTCAAACATTATTCAATTTTCACTCGGAGCTACGTACATACTCACCAACATACAGGCAGAGAATCAAAACAAAAATGTATTTAGAACTAACACATATATGACATGTAGAGATATGTAACGTTAGAACACGAAAATACACACTCGGGAAAATTTAAACATAACAATCTAATAAAGATTTTATCCCTTCGTATTCTCCATCTTTCCTAGTTTATGTCAATTTTCAATTTAAACTCATTAATTACAGTGGAAACTGTCTTTACCAGACAGTCTCCGAGACAGACATTTTGTCCGGTTTGGACAGGTGTCCAGTTTTAGAAATATCAAAAAGTTTAGGTTTGGAAGAGTAACCTCCCTTTCCAACAATGTCTAATTGATTTTACCGATGAAATAAAGTTCGTTTTTTTGAATTTATGGTAACAATATTTCTTTCTAAATTCTTCGTTTCATAACATAAAATTTGATTTACGTATGACAGTCCTGAAAAAAGTGAAATTATCAGATAGGTGTTAAATATTCATCAAGTGTCCGGTTTTTCTCAGGCAAAATTAGCATACAAATGCTATATTGTGATTAAAAATCATGTCCGGTGTCCGGAATGAATAGTGTCCGGTTTGAAGGGAGTTTTAAGTAATTGAATATATTTGCATCAAATATACATCATGATGATACATGTCGCCACGAAATGATCTCACGCAACTACACTTCACGACCAGGATCATAACCTTTCAAGAAACATGTATCGAACGATTAAAAGCGCGAGGGGATACGATTTCAAGTAGACCACAGATAAAATACTTGACTTCCGTCTATTAAGTTTTCAAATGGAGACACCGTTACTCTACTATTCCAGAGGTTGGTGTGATCGCCTTCTGACGGTGAGGTCATGGGCTCGAATCCGAGCCACGCTGCGGTTGGCTGTCCCTGCCGCTCGAATGAGACAGTATAAACCGAGGTCTCTTGCACAGCATGTTATAGAACCCTCCCTACTCTTCGGCCATAGGTGCCAAGTATAGACAAAATTTGTCGCCCTTCACCGATACACATTAGTGTCTTAATAACAGTGAAATATTCTTGAGTTGGGCGTTAAACAACAAAATAATCATCTAATAAAAAGGTCAAAACGAGTCGATTCAATTCTAATTTTCTAGATTTCAACTTTATATAAAAGAGTACAAGAGTGGATGCACAGCACTTAAAAAAATAAACTCAGCAAATGTTAAATGCAACAACATAGCAGCCAGCAAAATCCAGAACTTTGATAAACTGGAATGTAATCCATCTAATTGCAAAGATAAGTCCGGATTCGATTCTGGATCATATATGAGGTGACACGCACCGGTCTAAATTTTCAATTTAAAACAACTTAAGACACTGATTCATCGAGATTCAATGTAAATTGTTTAGGAACATGCAGTGGATACCCGTTGTTTTCTGTCTCTGTGAATGATGTTGGCATTGTGATGCCATATAATGGATTTTCCCGCTCGTACGTGCCACTGCTTCCGCTGCTTCGCCTTATAGATCGTCTTCGCCTAAAAAGAAGTGGATCGGTAATGTCATATATATA
>JACSZP010070702.1:0-7500 GCA_016161895.1 Pinna nobilis
TATGTATGTTATGTATGTATGTATGTATGTATGTATGTATGTATGTATGTTATGTATGTATGTTATGTATGTATGTATGTATGTTATGTATGTATGTTATGTATGTATGTATGTATGTTATGTATGTATGTATGTATGTTATGTATGTATGTATGTTGGTTTGTTGCTTTGTTGTTAAACGTCCCACTCAATAATATTTCAGTTATATGGAGCCGTCACTGTGTAAAGGCGACAAATATTGTGAAGGCTCGGCACTTAAAGCCGTAGAGTAGGGAGGGTTCTTTAAAAAGCCGTTACCTTCTGTCATACGCGATTTCGGTTTTTACTATATCTGCCAACCCAGCGTGGCTCGGGTTCGAACCCCCTCCCTCACGATCTGTTGAAGTCGAGCCGCTATTAACAGATGTATGTATGAATGGTGTATCTACGTCTCCTGGATTTTAAGTATTCGTTACCATGCGTATATACACATGCAGTGAATTAAATATGAATAAAATAAATGTACATACATCTGCATCAGCTGTAACTGTTTGCATTATTTTCACACTGTTATTATGCTCTTTATTTACTTATATGTGCATGTATATGTGAAGTGAACAAGAGAACGTGGCATTAAATTTTTCTAACTACGTTGATATATATGTTCCTTCTTTTTTCCTACATTATTTTCGTTCAGCCATGAATTTCCGAGAACTTGATAATCTGTTATCTTTTTTCCTAATGTACTTTCGGTTTCGTTTTACACTGTAATATGTTATTTCGTCGGCTATTTTTAGAACTCGGAGGAAAATCATACAACAATGTAAAATTCTGTGATATCTATTATATACAAAAATATCTGTGTTGTTGTTTAATATCCATTTGTTTAAAGTTAGACTAATAAGTATCTTTATATGTATCTCAAATTTCTACTTTCGGTTTGGATTGCTCGTCATTATTAATGTTATCTCTATACATTTCGATATAAATTCATCAAAATATTTAAATAACAACTTACTGGAAATATTAAATTCTTTCCCAAAGCTTCGTGGCGGGTCTCAGGGGGCCGGTGATCAGTCGTATTCTAAAATACTGTCGTGACGTCGGATATGTCAACTGCACTCGTGAATTTGACCTCTATAATCTAGTTGCGGAAATTCCGCGTATTTGATACGGCCAAACGCATATCATTATATGTGGATAGGGTATAACCCTTTGATATAACAGATAAACGTATAAGTTGGCAAACGTGACATGGAGTATTAAATAAAGCTTCATTTGCTTTCTTATAGAAGTAGATTTACCCAGATTTATACGTTTCTTAACTTACAAAATCTTTGCTAATTTACCGTTGTTACTGTCTATATATAATTTTCATCACTTCTATAACTTCGACAATTCAATTATTATATTTGTTTGATTACTATTATTACTGTTATCACTATTAAAATTATTATTATTATTAACAATATTATTAGGGTCATCCGAAAGCTGTCGGATGACCCTCTTATTTTCGTAATTTTTCTTCTTCTTCTTCTTTTTTCAACGCCGATTTCTCAGCAACCGCTGGTTCAAATTTTCAGCGATGATGCCTCAGCTTCATATCTCTAGGCGTTCTTTTCATGTTCTTAATATCAGCCTTCTTCTTTGAGTTATCTCCCCTTTTCTGGTTTTTCAAGTTCACTTTTGTTCGGTCATCTCCTCCGTAACCGCTTAAGCTACAGAACTCTTGTTATGATTTTCAGAAAGGTCAAAGTCTGTAGTTTTGCATATTTATCTCAAATCCTCCCTGAAGCCCTCAGCAAAACTGCTCGCTAGGGGCCGAAAATAAGGGGTCAGATTTTAATTTCTTTGACGCAATTATTTATGTTGAAAACTAAAAATAGTTTGTATAGACATATATATGGGAGATATCTGGGCATGTTGGAAAGGAAGGCGCTGGAAAAATTCAAGGTCATCTGGTCAAAGGTCAAGGTCAAATAAAGATTTGAAAATTTCACATCCAAATCATCTCAGAAACAGTGATACTTTTAATATACTATTACTGTTTAGAAGTTGTAGAGAATATCAAGTTCTACCCCTGTGTGAAATTTCAAGGTCATCCGATCAAAGGTCAAGGTCACAGAGCAAATTGGAATTTCTGAAGATTTCTTTGAAGCCAAATATCTCTGAAACAGTATTTTTTAAAATATGCATTGTACTATTACTGTATAGAAGTTGTAGAAAATGCAAGGTTTTACCTCTGTGTGAAAGTTCAAGATCACCCAATCAAAGGTCAAGGTCACAGAGCAAACTTAAGATATCTTTGAAGCGAAATATCTCGGATTACTCGATTAAATGCCAATGTCATTATTTTGATAAAAGATTCAAATGTATGGTCAAAGGTCATTTGATCTAGTCTGCTGGGAAGCTAATTTCTGAAATCAAAGCTCTATGCAGTGCTCTGAGTTCAAGCTTCACCTGAAGTTGAATTCAAAGCTGTTTTTAGCCTCTGTCGGAGGACCCTCTTTCTCCTTTAGCAGAAAACTTCAGCTCTAGTTATTAGCATTATTATTATTATTATTGTTATTGTTATTTTTATTTTTATTATTATTTTTTTTCTTTTATTATTATTATTATTATTATTCGCGCAGTTTCCTCATAGTAGCATTCAATATAAATAACTTTTTAATTCACTCACTGACAATGAGGAGGTTAGGAGCGAAAATAAAAAGGGGACATAGATTTTCATGTATGTAGTACAAGTTTAACCAATATCAAATTTGGCTGTTTCATCGCACGCATGGGTTTAGAAATGAGTGTCAAACAAGTGAGATTGTCGGGCGCAGCAAAAGTGATTTAACAATTCCTTGGCCTTTCAAAGACGAAGGGTTTGGCACGGTTGTCATCCGCCGTGGGATTCTAACCACGTAACGGTGTTTCGGTCTTATTCAGGGAGGATCTATTGTTTTTACCCATTTATCTTGGGAAATTTCTTAAGCCCTTCATACTCTGCCACCATATTGGACATCGAATAACAACGATTCACAAGAAATGAAAATGTATATGTATAAATAGCTGCATTTCTTTTAAAATTTTGCATGGATAAAAAAATTTTTTTTTTGGACTATAATATGACACATAACATCAGTTTGACAGGGAAATCAACAAAGGATTTTAGAAATACTACATACCACTTTTCTGACTTAAATATTCCAATACGAAACTAACATAACACAAAAATAGTGAAAATTTTAATTACAATTGATATATTATAAAAATATATGCATATAATTTATTGATACATGAAAAGTCAAACTTTAGATAAAAAATAAAACTTCCAGCGTTTCAACCTCTACAGAATTAAGAAAGAATAAAAAAAAGTACATGTAGCTTTTCTTTAAAACTGCATGAATCTGCATTGTTGATTTTTAAACTCTAGAAACGTTCACTAATACGGATGCATTACCGAATGCTATCGAAGAGAAAATAATATTGCCCTTTGACGAGCATTCGGGGTCCTAAAGTAAGGGTCCTCATAATCGGTTTTAAAATGTTCTGTCTGAATTATCTGCAAATAAAACTTCAAACTACGAGATTTTGGTGGATGAACAGTTACTAACTTTATTAAAGAAATATGTTGACGCGGTCCGGATTCGAATGTCAGTGATCTCCTTTTCAGGATTAATGCACATGGGTAGAAAATCCATCGATCTCAGATTAAAAAATTAGGGGGGGGGGGTTGTTCAAAAAGGGTAGAGATAACGAGTAACGATCAGTCTCGTAATTCCCATAGGGAAAAAAAAATAAAGACTTTGGCGAGCACGGACCCCTAGATATACCAGAGGTGGAATCAGGTCGACGCAGCAATCTGTTGTCAAAATCATAGTTTGAATATCGTCCCAACAACTGATGACAAATTTCAATCAATTTAAAAGTTGCATTTGCAAATTCAACTATTATAACGGCAATCGCAAAATCGAAATGCCCAGAGGTTAGTTTGCGTTGTTTTTAAGTCGAATTATTTTTGGACGAACATCGTGAAAACAGTTCCTGACAATATAGGTAGTGTTTTTATCCATCAGTGCGGCTGAACAACTCCTTTTTGGAGAAGATTTCCGTTCTCAAACAAAAATAAGGCTGGCCACACAGTATAGTCAGATTTATTTCCTGTTTTCGTAAAAAACTTGAACAATTTTGTGTCTATTTCTTCAGTTTCTTTTCCTCCGAAGTCCAAAATCAGCGGAGGACTTTGAACGCACATCAACCAAGACAGGTTTACGCACTGACAGAAATAAGCCTCGCAACGGGAAATTTCATTTTTGAATGTCTCACAGAAAGTGGGATCCTGTCGCAGAAACTGTAATAAAAAGTTAATATGATTTAAAAAAGATCATCTGTTAACTAGTCCGGCGACACTCAAATTTTATTTCTATGTTTTTAATTTTTTATATAGCTTTTGAATATCAAATAAACAGTATTCATTTAAACGATTGCTATGCAAATACAAAAATTAACATATTATGATAAGTTGTATGTTAAGTGAAGAAGAAGGTGCCGAAGTTCGACAAATGTCCATTATCGGCATTTATGATAAAAAAAAAGCAGTGAGGGTTCTTAAACGTGCCGACGCTTACTGTGATACATGACCTCGGTTTTTAAGTGTCTTATCCTAAAGACGGGTACAGCAAATCGCTTTGACTAAGGCTCGAACACCGGACCTCACAATCACGCTCATGCTAACTACTGTATGTATGTATGTATGTATGTATGTATGTATTGTTTATAACGTCCCACGAGAGACTATTTAACTATGGAGACGTCACCGTGTGCCGGTGAAGGGCGACACATTTTGCCCATGCTCGGCACTGCTGGCCGTATAACATGGAGGGTTCTTTAACGGGCCAACACCTAGTGTCACAAGGGATCTCGGTTTTTACTGTCTCATCCGAAAGACAGGGACAGCAAACCGTGGAGTACGATTCGAGGTCGAACACCCTAACCACTCGGCCACGAAGGTCCCCGCTTACTACTAGAAAATAGGCTAATACTGATGAGAATCAGTGAACGGGCTATATCGGACCGATGAAAGAAAGTATAAACGGAAGCATAGATATTAACCACCAGATCTGAAATTCTTGAATACGATTCCGAGCCAGAAACCCTCACTAGGCAGACGTTATTACCAAGTGGTCATCATGAAAGTCTGAAATACTCTTGTTGAATAATGAATAATTGGTAAAGTGTAAGCCTTAATAAAGCAATTATGATTGATAATAACCTTTGTTATGGCTCCTGACGAATGTTCCGAGATACTCTTTTGGAAATCTACCAGTGCTTTTTGAAGAATTTCATCCTTTTCAATAGCATCCTGTCATTGAATATAATTTCAGAAGGATTAAAACAAATTAAAATGAAATCGTATCAAAAATTAAATAAACAAGTGCGTTTGTATAATAGAAATGATAGGACAAAAACTGCATACTGGAAATAATCAAAGTTCCAATATGAACTGTAAGTTGTATGGACAAACAAACAAAAATCATCCGACGGACGGACATCGGTGAAAACAAGATGACAACAAATCAAAATAACGAAAATAAAATCCCACGAGGGAGTGAGATAAAGTTCCCCGGAAACATCAGCATTGCAAATGTATTAAGAAGATACCAAGGGGCATTCCAAATATAATAAGTCAACGACAGACAAAACCGTGGCCAAAACAAAAAGGAGACGAAATTACAAACAGAAATACACAAATAAGCTTTTAACTAAAAATAGTGTAACACGACCCCCACTAAAAACCGGGGTCAGTTCAGGTGCTCCGGAAAGGTAAGCAACTCCTGCTCCACGCATGACACCTGTCTTGTCACACATTTTCGAATCAAGAATAAAATTCCATATTCTAGCCCTACATAAACCTGAACCATCAACCGTAGATCAAATATATATGCATGATAATCCACAAAAATTAACCCCCCCCCAATATGGTTTCTGTTTTATTAGTTTTAAAGTTTCTGTATTAATAATAATCGATTTCTCACTAGACTTTCAAAGACGCGGCTACATATTCACAAGGATATGAGGTACACGACCGAGTATTTCTTAAATTGTCGCCCTTTCTGGGCGATCTGGTCTGGTCAATAGACGGCAGTTCAGCAATGATAGTCAAACAGGTAACTCAATTGACAAACAGGACCCAGTTGTACTATAGTTTTAATTCGTAGTTAAATTTAACTATGAACTTGATAGACCCAGTTGCACAATACATTATTGAATCAACTTGTAGTTAGCCACTAACTATAAGTTAAAATTCTAGCTTGTAATTTGCTTACTATATGATTAATTATTATTGCAGGGTCGTTTAGTTAGTTAATTAGTAATTAACAAATAAAATTTTAATTTTAGAGTTCCAAAAACCACAAATTTAACAGTCAGTAAGTTCATAGTTAAATTTAGCTACGAGTTTAACAATTGTGTAACTGGGTCCTGGTGGTTAAATTTGTGGTTTTGGTAACTCTATAATAATGTTATTAATTAACTCGTAATTAACAAATTAAACAATTCTGAAAAAGCGTAAAACCATAAAGTTAATAAATTAAAAGCTGAAACGTTAACTTGTCTGTGTAGTTCTGTCTTCTTTTTGATTTGGCCACGGATTTGTCTGTCGTCGACTTTTTGAATTTGGAATGCCCCTTGGTATCTTCTAATTTACCCCTTTTAGTAGCTATCTACAAGTTAATTTAACCATGCGTTGAACAGTTGGGTACTGATAAACCGATTTTCAGATAGCCGTCAGACAGACGAATGGACTCGGAAAGAAGCATCCAACTTCGATAACTACCGAAAATCTTAATATTTCATTATAGTTCCCGAAAATGATAAATATATAGTAAACTTTGACCGCGGTGATTAAAGATCTTATATGATATTATGCATACTTTGCAACTGTCTTCAGATTCATCAGAGTTGTCATATTTCAAGAATACTGCTTCAGATATTTTTTCCAGCTGCTTTTCTGCTTGTTTCTGGCATGTTTCATAAGTCTCCTGATATAATAAGAATTAAAGAAATAATTTATTATTTTAAGTTGATATCATCTTGAAAAATAAAAAATAAATTGCTGGTTTATGATTATATAGATAAGGAGAACAACGGATAATTCGAGCCATAGCGAATAGTTGAATTTTTTAAACATAATCTTTACTTTCGCATGTGGAATATCTGAACTTTACAACTTAGAATTGGAGTAACGTATGGCTTTTTAACACTTTACGGGACCATTCCTCACTTTAAATTAAAGAATACACTTTTCACATCAAAGAAGAGCAAAATAAATAATGACAAAGATAAAAAAAAAACAAACATTCCAAAAGTTGAATTACCATTAACAGCGTACGCAAACTGTTTATCGCCTGAATTTCATCAAAACCAAAATCTCTGGTTAGAGTTTCTAAAGCGTCTGTCCATTCGTTGTCGTAAACTTCGTTGAATTTTTCGCCAATTTTCAGAGGACGATTTGTATCTGACAGGTCCACTATT
>JACSZP010070702.1:10000-16270 GCA_016161895.1 Pinna nobilis
CACAGTAGGTTTTGGTAAGTTAAATAACCCTCCCTGATCTAAGACAATAACTGCCGAACATAGGCAAAATTGTCGCCCTTCACCGGCACAAAGTGACGTCTCCATATGAGTGAAATATTCTTGAATGTGACGTTAAACAACAATACAACAACAACAACCAGTCATGTAAGGAGAGCATACTGTCAGTACGTTGTCTCCTACAGCACTCTTCATTAGACAGTTCTGTCTGAAGTTAAGATAGATATATTTACCTTTCCAGTTTGTCCGTTTCTTCCGCTATTTTGCTCAACATGTCAAAAATAACATTTTGTGGATCGTGCCTAATCAGACTGGTACTGTAACATTGGTAAATAACGGTTTCTATGTTAACAATTGTTTCAGATTGACAGTCGACTCTTTCAGAATCTGGCCAATTACTGAATGAAGACAATCTTTTGAGTCTCAAGTAAATATTCTCCAAGTTGTTGCTTATGTCAATTTCATGCAACATATCACTGAAATCAGAATTGAAAAGGAAAATCATATATCTTTGTAGTAATGCCAAAACTAATATGTGAAGGGGTGAAAAAGTAAGTGGAAACGAACAGCGATCAGTTCTCTAAAGGAATGCAAAAAAAGAATTCGGTACACACGGAACCATTGGTATTCCAGAAGTGGGATCAGATGTCTAGGAGGAGTCAGCAACCGCTGTCGACCAGTCAAAACCACCGTGAGCCTTAGCTATTTGTATGTTAACATATCAAAGATGTAAGAAAGAACAGGCAGACAGGGGTTACTATAAGCTGACAGATTTTGGGTTATTAATTGTTATCAGACAATGCGTAGATTCCGGGAATTAACGCAAAATTTTATCTTTGAAGATACAAGATATACGAAGGTTTCAAGGAAGTCAAAGCATTCCCTGTTGAGCGTCAACGCCCGAGTGATTGGTGTCAGGGTTCGAGTATCGCATTAATTAGCGATGTAGCTTATAAGTGCAATCTTTAGATTTGACACGGGAGTTTGTGAGATTTCATGGTGGTTGCTAAGTTCGAAACGTAATTTTTTCCCCGATACTCTGGTTTCATCTCATAGCTATGACCCTTGTACACCAAAATCATGGCCAGTGAGGAACATTCAATAAAGTGTATGCAATTTGTTTGTCAAGTAAGTTTGAATCTTAAACAACAATTTGATTTGTTGTTGTTGTTGCGTTGTTGTTTAACGTCCCATTCAAGAATATTTCACTCATATGGAGACGTCACCGTGTGCCGGTGAAGGGCGACAAATTTTAACTGTGCTCGGCACTGCTGGCCGTAGAGCAGGGAGGGTTCTTTAACGTGCCAACACCTAGTGTCACACGGGACCTCGGTTTTTACTGTCTCATCCGAAAGACAGGGACGGCCAACCGCGGAGTGGCGCTGCGGGAATCGAACCCTGGACCCCTCGGCTCGAAGTCGAACACGCTAGCCATTCGGCCGCGGAGGCCCCGTATTTGATTTAATAATCTGTATAGAATAAAGCAAGGAAAATTAGTGGCAAGACTATCCAAGTGATTCCCAATATCTTAAAGTGAATACTGTAAAAACAAATAAGGCACTAATACAGATGATGAAGATGGAATAATAGACTATAAATGCCAAAAGGGACCGGGAGACTTACGACTTAAGAAGCCTTATAGAGCAGGAGACGCAAGCACAATCAGAATTAGAATTATATACAGTCTAACCTGTTTTAAAAGACCGTCCAAGGGAAGGAGCAAAAAGGGTCACATATGGCAGGTGGTCTCTTAATTCAGGTGATTTATATAGGAAAAAAACACACATAAAAAAAAGGTCACATAAGACAGGTTTTACTTTAATTTAGAGGGTCTCTAAGGCAGGTTGGACTGTATATATTGTACTGAACAGTATAACATGTGTAATCAAGAGAATATGCTATATGTGTAATCTATAAATTATCTTACTAGCCCTCCTCGGTCTGAACTTCCATACTGTTGAGATTTACCAAAGCCTGCTTACAATATCAACGTTGGAACAACCTGAAAGAAGTAAACAATTCAAGTCTCGCTCGTTTGGTATCACTATTTCCAATCCGTGATCCTTACCACATACACTTTCCGAAGTATTCGGTCTCTTTTTTTTTCATTGTGATAGTTGAGTTTTAGTGTGATATTATCGGAGGGTTATCAACTTGTGGGTCGAGATCAGTCCTGCTTTCTCTGTAGAATACTTGTCTTCTCCTTTACTTCAGATAAGAGATTAGAAACGGAGGACCTGTGTATCAATAGGTGATGGAACGTTAAGAAACCTGTCTTCCTCAACGACCCGAAATATCGAACCTAATACATGTATACTAAAATGTGTATTCTTTCATCAAAATTCAACGACCTCTCCATTTAAAATGAATATCTTTAGTGTGACTCTAAGCAATCATATTACCAACCAGTTGTAACATTATTTTAACTTCAATTTTGTAAAGTTACAAAATGGGTGAAGTAGAAGTGACCAAGGGCATTCAATATTGAATAAGTCGACGACAGACAAAATCGTGGCCAAAACAAAAAGGAGATAAAATTACACACAGAAATACACAAATACACTTACAACTAAAAACTGGGAGTGAGTACAGTTGTTCTGGAAGAGTATGCAACTCCTGCTCCGCGTGCGGCACCAGTCGTGTCACTATTTCAAATCCGAGAAAATGTCTTATTTTCTGTCATATTAAAGGTTTTAGCATAAGAAGTAATTGATCGTTTACAAGCAACAAGTTATTGTTTCTAAATCATGCCCAATCTAATACACAATAAACCCCATTCATAAGACACGATTTGCATGCATATGTTTTTCTTTTTTTTAAATGTCTAAATTTACTTATGTGTGCAATTGTTGTCTTTTGAACTGTTTACCTATGCAAATCCTGCACACATAAGTATATATTGCTTCAAGTCAGGGGTAGGTACAATTTAACTTTTGCTTATGTGTTGTAGCAAATTTTCTGTGTTAACGCGCGGTAAATTTACTTACATATCGTTGTCAGTATAAAATTCGTCATATGTATCACACGATATCTTATTTTAAGCGTTGTTAGGGTTATTAAAACTAGAAATTGGCAGTAAAACAGATAAGGAGTAAAAGACATGGATCTACATGGAATTGAGCATAAACAAATAAGTGTCCATAATGTATAGCATTGGATCACGTAAATGACCTTGGCTTCCACTTTCTTTGCATTCATGCTAAACCGCTACAGTCCACAGAGCAGGGACAAAATTTCTTTCTAGCTTTGTAATAAAGCCTATAGAAAGGTGCCCTTTCTCAGAGGAAAGTCTTTGTACCAGCCATTGTAATCAGAGTTGATGAATTATAGTGCTGTTGTACAAGACGATAGAACGATCTCTCCTCTCGTCTTGGAACATCCTGCCATTATTTTCGAGCTTAGATAGCACGGTAATGTCCATTTTCTGGGGTTCTTATCAGGATTAACATCCGGTTTTTAAACTTCGTCTGAAAGCGTAAGCTTTGACTTATGTGAGTGTATTTACACACGTGCAAATTTACACACAGAAGTAATGTTTCGTGAATGAAAAGAAGCACTTTACAAAGTAAAAGGGTACTGAATATTCGTCACTGATCTACAGCTTATTTTTAATAGAGTCTGACATACGACACTTCCGGTTCAGAAACGAGAATGGAATATACCGAGGTAGTTACAATGTAAAAATAGATATGAATCACGACTCTTTCGTGTAACATGTGACTATACTGTTTAGCCTTCCTGCTTTTGAAATTTTTGAAGTTAACATATACATAAAACCAAACGCTTACAGAGTAAAATACATACTTACCGAAAGTTGTTTTTACAATGTTATAAATATGATACAAAGTACATGATAAAGTTGTTGTTGTTATCTGCTGGGACAGATATGTACTTTGAGCATTCCAGTAGTGTACATACTTCACGTTAGATAACCATCAGCTGAGTATACGTATAAACAGAGGTATAAATGATATAGAGTGCGTGTGCACTAACTCAATGTTACCCAGAAAACCGGAAATGAATGTGGATCACAATAAGTGTTTATATTTATGAATAAAGTTGTGTGAGTATGAATGAATGCATCACTGTATAGTTGAGTATGTATGTATGTCTGTATATAGGTAGGTAGGTAAGTAGGTAGGTAGGTAGGCAGGCATACATGTATGTATGTATGTATGTATGTTTGTATGTATGTATGTATGTATGTATGTATGTGTATGTATGTATGTATGTATGTATGTATGTATGTATGTATGTATGCATGTATGCATGTATGTATGTATGTATGTTTATGTATGTATGTATGTTGATTGGTCAAAGGAAGGTACGACGGATGGACGTACTTGACTAGCCGCCAGCAAATCAGCCAATCTACCTGAAGTTTAGCTGTTTTTGTGCTTACCCGTATCATATATCAGTTTTACTGTCTGAATAAGCAAAGAGGGAAAGATAGGAGAACAGAACAACAGAGGGGAAAAACAAAGGCTTTTAAAAGTAATAAAAAATGAAAAATAAAGAGAGCAGGAACAAAAGGGAGGAAGAAAGAACGATGGATGGAGAGACATAGAACACTACATGCAAATATGCTTAGCTAATTCTTTATAATCCCTATTTAGACAATGATTTGTCTGTTCAGTTTAAAGTATGCCGTGATTCAAAACCCCTCATGGGAACCTCTTTGCAAGACTTGAGAAAGATATCTTGATAAATTCTAATAAAAATAGCAATAATGATTTTTCCCAATATATAACTGTAAGGGGTCACTTATTTATCAGTCCCAAATTCCGTCGTGCCAAAATAAGACCTAATGGGGAGTCTCCATTCAAGATTCGAAGGGGTGGGGGTTGCTTGCCCTCTCAAATGGTCCAATCTGATAGACAATGCTAAATTTCATTTTAGATCAACAGACTAAATACAAACATTTAGTCGAAAATCAAAATATGTGGCATGATTTAGAAGAAGTAGCAATGACACGATTTACATAGAGCTAAAAGGGAAATTTTAAAAAGTCCCTGTAAATGGCCCCTAATAGTCCAATTAGGTTGAATTTTTTTTAAGACCAACTATAGAAAAGTTGACTGTAGAAGATACCAAGGGGGAATCAATAATTCAAAAATCCAAAGGCAGACGAAATAATGGTCAAACAAAAAAGAGACAAAACAAGACACAACAAGACGTGTAAAACCGAAAAATAAAGTAACACGAACCCCATACCAAAATCAGAGGTGAGTTCAGGTGATCCTGAAGGGTAAGCAACTCCTGCTCCGCGCGTGGCATCCGCCATGTCACAAGTTTTCGAATACAAAAATGTTTCAATCGGTAATGGTCATGAACGAGAGAGGGGGAGGTCGGGATTAGGTATGCGACCAGGGGAACATATCTCTCTATAATAATGATGATAATAATCTGTAATAATCTATAGATTACACTGAATACATAAGTAACGTAACGTCTATATGACTTGGGGTAGCGATTGTCTTTTGGGGTTGGCATTTAATGTAGCTTCTTTTGATAGAACAAGGGTGAATTTCATATTAAACCAACTAAATGTTATGCTGAGAGCATATATGAAGTCTAAAAGTTAATATGTAATATGGTTTAGGAGAAGTAGCTAAGATGAACTTGTTTACAGACGGATGGACGGACGCCGGACAACGGGGTCTCGCATAAGCTCTGCTGGTATATGAAAGAATCATAATTCATAATTGAAAAGCATAGATAAGATGAGTCTATTTTAGTTTATTTTAATGTGATGACCATGAAAATTAAAATTAACAAACAGGAACGTGGAAATGCACGCATTTGTACGATGTATTTTTACATTTTTTTAATTTTCGTTCTACATTTTCATTTGTCAAGAGACGTTCACGTGTTTTACCATTTTAAGTGAGATTGCATTGCGAACTGGATTATCTATATTATTGATGACGTTTCTGCTACTGTAACGTCATCCAAAATTTTGGCCATCTACTCCGGTCTGTACAGAATAAGATTGTTGAAAAGTGTCTTGTTTAAAAAAATACAAGTAACAAAATTGAAAAAAAAAGAAATTGCCAGAACTCCATGAAATGAAAAAGAAATTACTGCACTATTAATTGTTCAACATGAGAATTTATGAAGTACAAAAACAGTTTCAACTTCGGCCTGCGTCCTAGGTCGATATTGTTTTTGTACTCCATAAATTCTAATATCGAACCATTAATGGTGCAATAATTGTATAATATCATAACAAATTTATCATACCTACGTCAT
>JACSZP010070715.1:0-14739 GCA_016161895.1 Pinna nobilis
TATATGTACATGCATATGTATCTATATAACAGGGTGCATGCACATGTACAGGGAGGCCAAATACAGAAATCTTGAATGCCATGATGTGGACAGTGTACATTCTAGACACTCACATACATGTACATGTACAGGTACATGTACATGTAAGCCAGATATTTATGGCCTACGTTGTACCTTGTATATGGGTGTCAATATTAAGCATATGTAAATATCACCTTAACATGTGCATACATACATTGTATAGGACTTACATGTACATGTATAGAATTGAATTTATACTACACTTTACACTGATGTACTTAAACTCATGTACAGTAGAGTTGGTCTATAAAGAATCGGCTTAAAGCAAATTTAGTGCTATAACGAAGACGAATAACATCCCTGAAAAGAATCAGTATTTATCTATATACTGTATGTTATATATTCTGATGCTTTAAACAAAGGATGCCTATAACGAAGTCGAAAGTGAATCCCCTGTGACTTCGTTAAAGACCAACTCCACTGTATAAGAAATGTACATGCAATAAATTGTCAGCTACCGTACTATTTTGATGTGCAATAGAGGCAAAACAAATGTAATTGCTGTGAGACATACATGTACCTATGGTACTCATCAAGACCAAAGAAATGTTTGTTTGTTTTGTTTTGTTTTTCGTCACTCTTGCCAATCTTTCAGTCATATAGTGGCTGCAAGTTTTTATTGGTGGAGGAGAGAACCTGGTTACTATAATGTACCCGGGAAGAGAACAACCGGCCTTCCGCAAGTAAAGCCAAACAAATGTACATAATATGCTTTGGGATATACATATTTTTCCTGATTTAGATTCAGCTTAGTTGCATACATGAACAATTTTCCTTCATTCCCAAGTACCAGTACAGTCTAACCTGTTTTATGAGACCATCTATGGGAAGGAGAAAAAAGGGTCACATATGACAGGTGGTCTCTTAATTCAGGTGATTTTATAGGAAAAAACTATTTTGGGAACCATACATTTAGGTCACATAAGACAGGTTTTACTTTAAAACAATGGGTCGCTTAGGCAGGTTAGACTGTATTTCACATCTTAAAATTGAAGAGAAAGACTTTAATCAACCATTTACATACTGCATGTTCTATATTAGAATACATTTGCATAAAGTGTCCATTGTTGTGATTTTTGTATACTGCTGAATGACAGTAAAGAATGTGAACATGATAGATGTTTAATGCTTTGTTTCTGTAGGTGTGACTGAGAATTTACAAATATTCATCTCTATAACTGGCCATATTATGTAATGTTTGCAATGTTTCTACACAGTTGAATCTTGTCTACAGACAACCTCCCATTCGGAAGACCTTAATTGTATGAGTTCTGAGCATAGGGTCAATAACAAATACAAAATTTTGTATTTGAATTTGGATTTATTATCTAGTTGAAAAAAAATGTGATATCCTCATGATGATATTGTCAAAGTTTTAACACCATGATACAGAATTCCCATTTTAAATATTAAGATTTTGGCTTGTTTGAATCACCATGCAAACTTTACAGACTGACTATCGATCAGCAAACTCCAAC
The DNA here is from genome assembly GCA_016161895.1 of Pinna nobilis. Lineage (NCBI taxonomy): Eukaryota > Metazoa > Mollusca > Bivalvia > Pterioida > Pinnidae > Pinna > Pinna nobilis. The sequence goes on from JACSZP010070715.1 coordinate 1,560, forward strand.
ATGGTTTTACCTACAATGTATATACAAATGTACATGTATAGTTAAGGTCTAGATTGATTCGTTGATGGACAATTCCATCTTAGCTGGGCACCATAAAACTTGAGAATTTACTTAAGTCTGAGAATTTTCTCAACTCCAGCATCTATGCAAATCCGAATTCAGTATTAGCTGGGGTTGAACAAATTCTCAGACTTAAGTAATTTCTCAAGTTTTATGTTGCCTATGTCACAAATTTAATTAGTATGACTCATTGACTGTTTAACATCCCCCAACCTTTGAGAAAATTACAGTGAGGCTGGTCTGTATTGATAAATGTATGTGTCCATTGTGTGACCCCAGATGACCAGCCGTCTTCATACTTAGTAAAAGCATGTTGGCTTCTGATTATAAAGGTATAGGCCACATTGATTATGAGTTGTTCATGATATGTTGTTATTGTTAGGTACTCTTTTATAACTCTTCAATGGTTTCTTCTACTTTCTACTTCATCCATTAGTCTAGTGAAACTTGAACATGCATATAACAACCTCCTTATAGGAACAGAAGAAAACAGGATCCAAACCCACCAGAAAAACTGAAGCTCAAACTCGATCAGTACTCAGCTCAAATGTTTTCCTACATGTTTGAACTAAATACAAGCGAGTTTTTCTTGTGATTTTGTGCCCAGGTCTTTATAGAGAGGTGGTCTTTATCTAGAGGTTGATTTGTGCATATATGATACTATTTGGGACAGTTAAAAAAAAGATATTTGTGACCAGATGTGCTTTATATATACATGTAGGTGAACCCTAGAGCAGGTATTACTATATTATATGTTCAATTTTCCTGTCGGATGTGTTCAACATATTTTAGTATAGTCTTCATTTCTTGCATTAGAGGTGTCAGCTTCATAAGGTTAGAATTTTGCCCTGGATGTCTCAGTTTTCAACAATTATAATGGGGTGTTACTTAGATAAATGTGTTGTGGATATCCTATGTCAGTAACTTCTTCTCCTGTGAGTCATGCTGGGATATTTCTCCTATACCTTTGTGTATGCAGTAGTTTAATTTTTTTCATTTAATCGTTTAATGTATGCAAAGGTTCAGAGCAAGGTTTCCAATTCTTTAAAAAAGAATAACCAAGTATAGGATTTGTTTGACCTCCCCCACCCCCCAAAAAAAAATATTTATGTAAAAATTTTACACAGCTATTTAGCTGATTTTTCTTGTAGTATGAACCCTGTAAGCATACATGTACCTGAACGTATGAGTCTTACTGGTTAATGAATTGGTACATCACTTGAATAATTGGATGTTCAGAATTTAAGTGTGGATCATTTTATCTATTAGATATTAAGAGGTGCAGGATGTTTTAAGAATGAACCACTAGCTGATCATTCTGTTGGTTATGTATTAAGAAATCAAAGATGTGTTAAGCATGGGGCAACATGGAATCACTTGATTGGTCAGATATTTTAAAAGAGGTCAAGATGCCTTAAGCATGGACTAATAACAAATAACCTTGTGTATGGGATTTCATGAATGAAATGTTGTTTTTAGGATGGACCTATAAGAGATCACTTTATGTGTGAGTTGTTTGGAAGTTAACCCTTTCAACCCCAAGTATCAAAATGGTATGCTCTTTTCTATTGTCTTAGACCAGTCAATTTCGGTCTGTGGTGTTAAAAGGGTTAAGGATGTCTGCGGACCAATAACAGATGAGTTTATGTGAAGGATGTTCAGAAATAAATAATACATGTTATTCAAGGATGGGCCAAAAACAGATCCCTATGTGGTTTGGTTTTCTCAAAGTATGGATGTCTGAATTTTGGGCCAATAACAGATCACCCCATACCTATGTGTCATCATGGAATAATGATAAGACATCGAGGCTTTGTGAATCATGTTTGGACAAAATCAATATTTGAAAATCAACAAATCAACAGAGTATTAATTTCTTTCATCATCAAGCTGAAGATCTTTTTTCTTGACTATAATTCAGGGCCAAGCACCATACAACTTGAAAATCCACTTATGTACATGTATGTCTGAGAAATTACTCAACTTCAGCTAATACCAATTCTGATTGGTTTAGAATTAAACTGGCACAGAGAAATTCTCAGACTTAAGTAGTTTCTTAAGTTTCATGATACCCAGCCCTTGAGTTAGGGCCAACATGTTAGCTGTATATATAGGTAAGATCCTGCAACAATTAAAGTGGCATACATGAGTTCCCAAAATGGCCGACGTCATATGTGGCATGAGTATCAAGGCATATTCAACACTCACTCTCTCTTGATTGTAGGGCAGCGAGTTCGGATGACATTTCATCTGGGTGTTTAGGTCGACTGTTTCTTCTTTGTCTTGTGATACAGGGTTATTTTCCTCTGGTAAACAAAGTGTCGTCTGCTTGGCAACATTGCTCCTCACGACAAAGAATTTACCATAGAGCAGAAACAAATCATAGTTGATATGTCATATGATGGTTTGTCAAGTTATAAAATTGATAAATTAACTGTAATTAATAAGAGAATAGTCCAGTAATACAGAAAGATTTCAAACTGATTGTCTTGGTTTGCAAGGTGACTGGGAAAAAACCGTCGGGCATCTGTGATGTTTTTGGGGTTGCATTTCTTATTTTGGTGTAGGGACCATAAAAACGGATAATGGAAACATGAATAGTGGTAAATATATAGAAACTCTTGATGAATGTTTGTGGCAAGTTGTGGCCCGTCACTTTTGTAACTGCCGATGGGTTTTCCAGGAGGATGCACCATGTCATGTGTCTGCTCACCAAACATGATAATAATGTTGATACATGTACCTTACTATGGCCCCCACAAAGCCCTGATATTAATATCATAGAAAATGTGTGGAAATTACTAAAAAAAAACGAGTCCAAAAACGAACCAATGATATAATAGTAACAACAAGGACCTTGAGCGAGTTGTAAAGGAATTTTAAAAGTAGTTTCCCTTTACATTATATTCATAGCTTGTATGCCAGTCTTCCGAAGATAATTTGTTGTATTTTATGCTACCGAGAACACCTTTCCAAGCATTAACACAAACAAGTAAGTGTTCATTTATATTTTGATAGAATTTCAATGTCCTAGTACAATGCCACATTTAGTCAACCGCTGATTGACGTCATCTTTTTGCGAACTCATTTATGTCATTCTACTGTATGCATCTAGAGGAAATGCTCCCCACAATTTCCTGTTATGTTACAGTGCATACTAAGAAAAAGATTAGATAGGAAGTAAGTTGTGATAGGTTTATCAGAGGGTTTACATTATTCATATCTGGTGTAACCCTCACTTGAAGTATCTTGTCGTTCCTTTGACTGTCCGACCAATTAAGCATGTTTATATATATGATCACCTGATGGTGCCTATCTTACCAGTGACAGATGACCTTCCTGGTACTTTATGATATGATCCATGTACCTGTATCTAAGTGACTTTGATAATCTGAAAAGTCAACAGCACAGAGTCTTATGACATGCTAGATAATAATTTCTCCCACTCCGGATAGAGCAATCCCTCAATTTACCAGGTACCAGATGAGATTTCTGTGTCTCTGTACAAAGTGATGATGGATTCTATTTTACTCACTTCAGTCTTTTTAATGAAGGAAAACTTACTTTAGAAGTGGCCATCATAGTATAAAGACCACCTGGCCATAAAGACTGCTATTTTGCTGTTCCTACTGTATCATACATGTTTGTGTACAAATCAATCTCTGTGTACATAGAAACCTTCTCCCCGGGGGGCCATCAAAGACTGGTTTTTGTTGTTTCATCAGGGGTTTTTGCACCTACAGATTTCACTGTATGACATCACTGATATGATTCTCATAGAAAACAAGTCTTTGCTCCGGTCATGACAAGTATGTAGATGAGACAATTAATGAACCAAAATGTTAAATGTCAATGAAAACGACATAAAATGGTCCTGAAAGAGTGGGGTTGTTTTGTTGTATTTTGCCACAAGCCAGAGAGAAGCTTTGTCATACGAGAGTCCAATGCTGTGATTAAAGTTTGCTGCTACAAAGGTCTTGTGAGTTAAGGTCCTTTAGACAGGTGGAGACCTATGACACTTTTGGATGCTTAAAAACTTATCCAATCTTTAGTGATCTCAGGAAGCTAGCCTAAAAATTCTGATTTTTGTTCAAGACTACATGTATATTACACAGAGGTGGCAGCAATTAAAGGATTAGTTAAGCATCATAAAAATTGGCCAGATCTATCAACAATCTTTTAATGGTCACCAAGCCATCATCTTGGTTTATCAGTCTTCTCAAAGCAGCTTCCATAAGCTCCTACTTATTTGGATTCTATTAAAAATAGTTTCTGAAAAGATGCCTAAGAGTTGCTGTAGAACACAGACAAAATATCTGACAGTAGTCTCTCTGAGTAGTGCTATGGGCTGGCACAATAAATCTTACTTACTTAAGTTTGAGAATTGTTTCAAATCCAGCTGAATTCTGATTGGTTGGGAAGCTGGGGTTGAGAAAATTCTCAGAGTTAAGTAAATTCTTTAGTTTTATGGTGCCCAGCCCTAAATCTCTCAGTAATCTTCATATATCTTTCAATAGTCTCACTTAGTCCCAAAGTGATCTCAGATACAAACTCTTAGAGATTACTCAATTTTCAAATAAACAACAGACATAACAAAATCTCTAAGGGAGCTTTTTATAGGCTTTTAGAGATTTCTTAGAGATCAGACCTAAATCAACTGCAGATCTCCCCAAAATCTCCATCTGTGTAAAGTTGCCTGAAGTTTCTAACTTATGATAGCCAGCATTGCAATACTAGTAAGTTTTTTTTGTGTAAATCACCATAATTGTATGATGTCATCTGCTTGATATGTATATGGACTAGTCATGTGATGCCCCGAATGGGGTCAATTAGTACATTGCACAAGAACAAAGTAAAGTACCTTTAATAATGTGGTACTCCAAAAAAGTTAGGGTACACCTATATATGAGGCCTCCTTGGCCAAGTGGTTAGCGTGTTCGACTGCGAAGCAAAAGATCTGGGTTCGAGTCGCGTGGCACCACTCTGCAGTTGACCTTCCCTGTCTTTCAGATGAGACAGTAAAAACCGAGGTCCCATGTCCAAGTAGGTGTTGGCACGTTAAAGAACCCTCCCTGCTCTATGACTAGCAGTGCCGAGCATATAGGCAAAATTTGTAGCCCTTCACCGGCACACGGTGACGTCTCCATATGAGTGAAATATTCTTGAGTTGGGCATTAAACAACAATACCATACCATACACCTGCATATTCTTGTACTACATGTATACATTTTCCTCCCTCTTTCCCTTTGGATTTTTGGATCTATTTTTCAAAATGACTCAACAAAGGTGTTACAATGTATATGCATATCTAATCATATGCTGATTCACAAATATTCAACATCATGTCCTGTCTGACCCTTTGTGGAAAGGTTAACAAATTCAGTTGTAGATATTCCCTTAGTAGTTTGGATGTCTGATATGACACACAGGAACGTGACTATGAATGTTATCATCTAATGATTGGCTGTGAGTCCCAATATGTAATCATGAAATGATTGGCTGTCTGACCAGGAATGTTATCCTGTAATGATTGGCTGTGACTAGGTGTGTTATCCTAAAATGATTGGCTGTGACCAGGAACGTTATTGTGAAATGGTCAACTGTTTCTTCCTGTTAGAAGGAAAATTGAGCTTTTTTAAAAGTAATGACAAATTAGATATCATATATTACATATAAATGGTCATTCTATGAGCATCTGGAGTGTCGTTAATTATTTTTCTGGAAATGAATTAATGCTGTTGAAATCAACAACATTTTTTGGGCTTGTTTTGTTTTACCAATGCAGTAGCCTACAGGGATAATTTGTCCCCTGTCCTAGAAAACAGAAGTTTTTTTTTGGTTGAGGCAATACTTATCAGCTGAATTGGTAACAATTAATTTGGTGTTTATTCATCATGTGCTTGGCTTTTGAAAGTGTAGGTTACATTTGTTTGCACTTAAAGTGAAAGGTTTGATTTTAAGTGTCCAATAGCTACAATTGCTGAGGCTAATGTTAGAAGCACTTGACCAGCATTCAATGAGTAGGATACTCTTGGGTTAGACACTAAACAATAAAATGAACAGATTATCAAAAGCTGATCATTTTGCTCTCTGTGAACCTGAGGATTGGAGTTAAATGGGATGGGATATGTCTGTGTGTGGATGTACATGTATATGTGCATGTCCTGCTAGTCAGTAGGTGTGATCAACCATCAATGATCACATTAACCCTTTCAGCCCTGGTTGGCTGTCCCTGTCTTTCGGATGAGAGTTCTCGTGTCACAGAAGGTGTTGGCACATTAAAGACGCCTCTCTGCTCTACAACCATAAATCCTGAGCATAGGCAAAATTTGTTGCCCTTCACCGCACACGGTGACATTTCCGTATAAGTCAAAGATTCTTGAGTGGGATGTAAAACAACAATAAAACCAACATGCACATGTGCACATTGAGGTATTAGATCTCTATTCCTCTTTATTGATTTACAAGTACTTGTGAGGTGATATCAGACTGGACAGTTCCAATATTAAGTTTTTGAGTCAGTTTGGAGACAGATTTACTGCGACATCTGTTTCTTTCATTGTTTTGCTTCATTAGCGAGCAGATATTTTGTATTGTTGAACTTTTCGCTATGGTCTCAGCAATCAGTTGAATGACAGGTAACATATGGTTGGTCTTATCGGCTAGCTAGAAATATATCTCTAAATGAAGGTATCTTAACTGGTAAAACTGATACTTTTAATGTGAAAATAATATATGCTTTGATGTGACTTGTTTCAAAAATAAAAGTCATATATGATGTTGAATCAAATACTAGTTGCAGTGTACTTATGCAAAGGCCAATGACCTTTACTTGCAAAACCAGCAAACTTGAAATATCAGAGTTCCCATCTATCCATTCTGATGTTTATTTTTACATGTGTACATGTATGTTTATGCATGCCTCAAAGCTTAAGATTGGTCGATATTTTCCTTAGCAATATGGTGTCTAATGAAAGTGAAAATCTTTTCATAGAAGAAACTTTTTGCTTTGTATTTTGTAGCACCAAGCTAATGTAGGCTTTTGGTCGGATTGATGTTTAACATCCCACTCAAGAGTGTTTCACTTCAGGGATTTTTTTGCTGTCAATTTGGGTCCGTTATAAGGAGCCTTTCCCAACTCCAAATAGTATCTTTTTTTTCCCAAAAAAGAAATCCAAAATTCCCAAATCACTACACTCGAGAAAAATTGAAAACAATCTCTAACAAAAAACTTAACAATGAAGAAATTTATTGTGTAATTAATCAATTTAAAGCCATGACATCGAGAGAAATCAAATTAAAAACAAAAACCTAAATAAAATATTGATTTAGTAGGCCTACATGTACATGTATGTGTTTAATTTGTGTTCTTTTAAAATTTCCCAAATTGTACCAAAATCGCTACATGTATTTTTCCCAATTGCAAGGGACCCGGCCCCATTCCCAATGAAGTGAAAAAAAAGTCTGCACTTATATGGAGACGTCACTGTATGTTGACGAAGGGTGACATATTTTGCATATGCCTGGCACTTCTGGTCGTAAAGCAGGGAGAGTTCTTTAATGTGCTGACACCTACTGTGACATGGGACTTCGGTTTTTTGCTGTCTCATCCGAAAGACGAGGGTAGCCAACCAAAACGTGGCTTGGGCTTGAACCCTGGACCTCTCGATTCAAAGTCGAACATGCTAACCACTAGGCCACAATATCCCTGCTACAGCTAGGACTTGCATATTTGACCCTCTATCTTTTAGATGAGCATACCATGCAAAAGCTAGAGGTATGACCCAAAATAGGTTTAGGACACAGATATGAACTGATTTCACCATTTATAGGTGATATCTATACCAATTATAAGTTATAACTGGCTGTTGTTACCTTTCATCCAGGTTCTTGTAGATGAGTAATTTCCTTTTTCTAATACATATATGCTTGTCGCATAATTCATAATACATTCATGTAGAAGTCTGAGAACCATGGTGGCTTTTAGGTACAGTGCTTCTCTTCACACCCGGGGGATGGGGGTTCCAGCCTGAGTAGAGGTACCAGGCTTTGTCTGTCCTTTGGACAAGACTCTGTATTTTAATGAAGTTCTTGTATAGGACATGAAATAACAATACAGCTACAAGTATAATGTCTCCTCATTCCTATTTGCTCCATAAATCTTTTTTTTTATATATTTGCTCACAGATTAAAGATTTTATACAATTACTTGCACTAAAATCAATATGGAACTAGAGGTCAAATGTACATTTGTACATAAGTGCCTTCATCACAGATAGTAATATATGTCACTAGAGGTTTCCCTAACAAGTCTGACAGAATTAGATATAAAATGTCCTAAAGAAATACTCAGTAGCTACTGTGATCCAATTTAATATTGCTACCATATATGTGTGTCTGATGAAGTAACATACACATGGCCGGTGTAATTACCAGAGAAGTATTACTTTGATATTTACGGAATGTCATGGGCGAATGAGTAGGGACGGTAATCTTAGTTCGTTTCTCATATATCTTATAGCGTAAGGTAGTGAGAAAAGTTGTGGTTTCTACGGTCTGATGAGCATGGTGAATGACAGGGAGTAAGAAATCCAAAATACCTGGTTAACGACATTATACCTGTTCAGAAGTATGGTAACAGTACATGTCACAAGAGCCTACCGGTATACGTGTGTAAATTGCCAAGGGTCATTGGAGTGTAAATAGAAAATGATTAGTGATGCATAACATTCTGTATAAAGATAAAATCCCCGTAACTTAAGTGCACGGGAAATCAAAAACAAAACATTCTTTTTATTTTACCTTAATCTTTGATTTTCTTTCCATACAAATCTTTCTGCTCTATCGATCTTTTGAAATGACCTTGAGGCATTGCTGTGTAAAGTAATTGTGGATCTGTTATTCTTGTGTGTGTAAAAAAGTGATAAAATTTTTAGTTGTGTAGTTCTTGTGCCTGGGATGATGGTGTAATAATATAAAAAGGACATCAATTTCAGAGATGCCATTCAAAGCTCAGACAGGCATGAAATTTATCACTGCCTCAGCTGAAAGTATATCTCAAGTATCAACTTTTCTCTGTTAGTGTCAAATACTTTAACAAAAATATTACTTTCAATTCTTTGCTGAAGTTAACCTGCAGCTTCCAGTTTGTAAATAATTTTCTTGCTATTGCAATACTCCTCTTAAACCAATTACAACTTCTCCTGGACCAGAAGTCATGTAAACATGAAAACTACAAATGTACCACTAATGCATTCAGTATAATGTTTATTTAGTCTAAAATGAAATTCAGTCTGGTTGGACCACCAGGGGCCATTTTAGGGGTTTTGTAAAATTTCTATATTGTATAACTCTATGTAAATTTCCTCCTAAACCATACTACATATTTACTTTTTGACTTTATATACTGTGTTTGCAGTATGAAATTCAGCCTTGTCCTAAAAAAGGAACCATTTTAGAGGCTAAAAAAAAATGAAAAAGAAAAACAACTTTATATTACTACACCTTCTGAACCACAAGTATTGTAAACTTTGGACTACCACTAATGTATTCAGTACAGTATTTAATTGGTGTAAAATGAAAATCAACCCGGCAGGATCAGTAGGGACCAAATTAGGGACTTTATCAAATTTGAATATTTAACTGACTCTGTATAAATCTTTATATCCCTATTCCTAAATCATACTACATATATGCACTTTTACACGGGCCCTTTTAGACTTTAGTTGTAGATGTTTTCAGCATATATCATGTACATGTACATGTAGTTGGCCTAAAATAGAATTCAGCCTTGTTTTACAAAAAGGGTCCATTTTAGGGGCTAAATGTAAAAAAATATATTTATTGCTACTCCTCCTGAATCACATGAGACTATTAAAAATGAACTCAGAACAGTGTCCCATTGGTCTAAAATGAAACTCTACCCTGTTGAACCAGTATATAGGTATAAATTTTCCCATGTAATGCAATATAGGGACTCCCCTTTAATGCTATATAAAATTTTGTTATCACTACTCCTCTTTAACCATAATGCATGTTCTCTTTCAGTCTTCAAGTATATTATTTTGTTGGTCTCTGACTCTCAAGGGCCGTTTTAGGGACTTGACTGAATTAATATGAAAATATAACAAAATAGTCTGTTTCCACATACCGGTATATATAAATCTGAAAACAGAGTGTTTTGTTATATTTTTACAAGGATACTTCACTTTAGAGGAAATTGGATTATATTTGAATTAATATAGTTATCTCCATTTCTCTAAAACAACAGGTCAACATACATGTAGGACTAACAATTATGTATTCCATATTATATATTTTGTAGGTCTGAAGTTAAATTGTGCCTGGTCATGGACCGCTTATCCGTATATGTACTAGTAGGCTAAAAGATCTGTGCATCTACAGTTTTCTGCATCTTACATATATGTGTTGGGTCTCCGTGGTCAAGTGGTTAGCGTGTTCAACTTTGAATCGAAGCAAGTCAGACGTTAAAACACCTGAAACATCATGGTGCATATAAACCAGTATCATTGTACCACTGGTTAGACAGCCTTGGTGCCAAGAACCCTAAATACCAGGTTGGCTGTCCCTATCTTTCGGATGGGACAGTAAAAACCGAGGTCCCGTGTCACAGTAGGTATTGGCACGTTAAAGAAACCCTTCCTGCTCTGTGGCCATAAGTGCCGAGCATAGGCAAAATTTGTCGCCCTTCACCAGCACACGATGACGTCTCCATATGAGTGAAATATTCTTGAGTGGGACGCTAAACAACAATACTACTACTATACTACATACAGGTGTAATTTATGGATCACCCTGTACATTTATAAACATGCACACAAATAAATGCAGAAATGATTTAAAAGGTATAAAAAAAAGTAATGCAGGTGCATGTACTCCAGATGGCCGTGCAGGTGCATGTACTCCAGATGGCCTTGCAGGTACATGTACTCCAGATGGCCTACCTACTGGACTTATAAATACATTTTACCCAAATGACAATTCCCTGGACCGGTAACTACAGATGTTGGCAACTTCCTGTCCAGTTTGTATCATAATACACTTCAGACCTATGCCAGGTGAATTGATAACATAACAGGTGAAGAATAAGACTGCAGATACATCACCAGATCTTTTGATCAGTTCCATATCTGAAAAGGAGTTAATGATAGATACAGTTATATCATGTATTACATAAATGAAATGGGGCCTCCATGACAGAAAAGTTAGCGTGTGTGACTTGGAATCAAAGGGTCTGGGTTTCGAATCCATGCAGCGCCACTCTGCGGTTGGCCTTCCCTGTCTTTTGGATGTGACAGTAAAAACCAAGGTTCCATGTCACAGTAGCTGTTGGCACGTTAAAGAACCCTCTCTGCTCTACGGCCATAAGTGCCGAGCATAGGCAAAATTTGTCGCCCTTCATAGACAAATGGTGATGTCTCCATGTGATTGAAATATTCTCGAGTGGGACGTTAAACAACAATACAAGCAAACCAATAACATAAATGTAATACCCGTGTAAATAAACAGTATCATACACTAAGTATACATACATACAAAGCAGATTAACAGCTGGTTAATATCTGATTAAAATACAACACAACAAGATGATAAGATCTTAATTTTACAGTTAAGCTAATCTTAATTATGCAATATTCTTCAAGAACTATCAAATTGGCTTGCCCTCATAGACTTATATACTAGAATTGGAAGGGTAGATATATAAACTTGAACAAATGAGCTATCGATCTATTGAAACTTATCGTGACTGTATCATCTGGAAGGCATACCAATGATTGGTTGGTTGTATCATTGTTTTACGTCCCACTCAGGAATCTTTCACTTATATGAAGACATCACCCTTTTCCGATGAAGGGCGACAAATTTTGCTTATGCTCGGCACTTGTGGCCATAGAGTAGGGAGGTTTCTTTAACTTACGCACAGCTATTGTGACATGCAACCTTGTTTTTTACTGTTTCATCCGAAATTAAAGACGGACAACCAACTGCAACATGGCATGGACTCAAACCACGGACCTCCAAATTGGAAGGCTAATGCACTAACCACTAGGCCATGACTGCCCTGTCAAACTTATATAGTGTTGGCATAATGATTAAAAGTTCTTGGTCAGGTGGGAGCATAAAATCTATATGTAGAAACTTTGACCGCCATCATGGTATGTCTAGTTGGAACACAAGGGAGACAACTTACATATCATCGTATACATATCACTACAAAGGGAGACAAGTTAGAAATCAAACACTGCAAACATCTCTTTTCCTAGTTACAGAGCTGAAGTTGTTAAAGAATCTTAAAGTAATCTATTTGATTTAGTCTCATGAATCTTGTCCAACTTTGACTTGGAGATTTGCCATTCTGGTAATGGGGCAACCCTGGCTCATTGCGCTTAGCTGCAGTTTTCTGTCCCTGTCCTTTGGATGAGAAAGTAAAAACCTAGGTGCCGTACCACAGTAGGTGTTGGCATGTTGAAGCCTCCATAATTATACAAGTGACAGACTAAATGGGACCTTAAACATTAAAACAAACAACCAACACTTTCGTTATTAACCCTTTCAACCCCAAGTATGCAAATGGTATGCTCTTTTCTATTGTCTGGACCAGTCTATTTCAATCTCTGGTGTTGAAAGGGTTAACAGTCACGGTATCAGTCTTGACTTCAGATATTTGAAGTTCTAGAATGCCATGTTGTAAGATGACATTAGATGCTTTATTTGGTTTTCCAACTTTATCTAGGAACTCCAGATATTATCTTTACAAAGACAATTACTGAATACTTTTTATGCTAAGATACATACACATGTACTTGTAGATCAAGCCCATACTAGAGTTATATTGATAGCTTTATTATTTGCACAGTGAAATTTTCATTTCATTGCTTGTAAAATAGCTGTTAACCCTTTCAACACCACAGACCGAAATGGACTGGTCTAAGACAAAGAAAAGAGCATACCATTATGATGCTTTGGGTTGAATGGGTTAAGTGCCTTTGCTCAATTTTACGGATAACTTCATTTTAATGTTTTCTTTTAATAAGTCATTAAGTTACACAGGAAGTATCTTAAGATCTTTGTTGGAAAATTATTATGTTAAGCTTGTAC
>JACSZP010070720.1:0-12966 GCA_016161895.1 Pinna nobilis
AAGTTAGCCAAATTCATGCCTTAATCAAATAAAAGATTCCTTGCATCATACTCAGCCTACTAAACAACCTTGAAATGGTCTCTTGATATAGAAAGACTAGGGACATGTCTCTACAACAATAAAGCCTTTTGTAGTGACAGGAGATAGGTGATAAAATCATCAGAATTCTGGAGTTCCATTATCCGGGCTGGACAATCAATCTTCTATTTCAACGTTTCATTTCGTTCTCCGACAATGACTTTTTTTTATGGCGTACTCACATACGGAGATTGACATAAAGAATCTACAGTATCTGTAACAATACTGACTTTCATCATTTGATGGTAAGAGGAACTAAATGGTGTTAAATTAGGATGAGATGAAGCATTGAGTTATGATCTTACGATCAGTCTTAATGGTATTTCGTCTGGGAATATAATTTTGCCTCACAAAGCTGCCAAACCCTCAAGAGAGCACTTTTCCTATGGAAGTTAATGGTCTTCGGTCAAAAGTTCTATTTCAAAATCAAATTAAACTTTTTCCACTTGAAACTGGATAATTGAAATGAATTGGCTCTGAATAATCTACCAAGGCGATGTAGAATTAAAACTCAATAAGGTGTTAATGTAAGCTTTTTTTCATTCAGATTTCATAGATTTAACCAGTTTGAATGAATTCTTTAACTGAAAGAGGAAGTGCATTGATTTTCAGAGTGCATGATGACATTTTGGATTTGAATTTGTAAAAATAGGACAAGAACATGAAGATCTTAGTAGTCTTAAGGGAATATATATTTAAACTGACTGACCTGGTTTGATTCTGAAAAGTAGAAGCATCAGCTAGTACAGAGCACCAAGAAACAGTTCATGTTTCGTTTGCTTTTGTTGAGATTGATAATGGAAGTATGCCCTTAGGGAATACCTTAGACTTTATCCATAAAGACAAAGAAACAGAAGTAATTTAAATATGGAGTGACTGCTCTACCTGATTTGGTTGTGTCCTTGTATTCGGATTAGAGTTTGAGTTAAGATAGAAGAATTAATGGCTAGTCCTTAAGATGAGATAAAAAAAAGGTAAATAGTGCAATGGACAGCGGAAATTGATTATTAAGACCTCCTTAGGGATACAAGGAAACAAAGCTTTATAAGGAGGTGGTCATTATATAGAGGTTGATTTATACATGAATGGTATCATTGGGTAAAGCAAAAAAAATGGTGTTTGTCAACAGGTGGTTGCTTAAAGCAGATTTGCTGTAGTTTTACCTCGATCAGTACATGCATTTTAAAGATTCCATGCTGCCCACGGCTTAAGACCTTAGCATACCCCTTAGCTTAAACTGGGCAAATTATATTAAATACACTGTTATTGCTAGTTATCAAAGCTACATTTAGATGTTTTTATAGTATAGCCAAGCTTAATGCTATTACATGTATGACCTTACTTACATGTAGCTAGAGGTGGGATATCCGGTACAATCCTGACCAAATGTTTAGAGCATTGCCCTTTAAACACTCAGTCTCTCACCTCTTGTCAGCACAGGTTCGAGCCTCACTGGAAACTAAAATGATTATTTGAGAAAGTTGCCAGTTTACTTTTGGAAGGCTGGTGGTCTCTACCTGTGTACATTTATAACCAGGTTCTCTCAACATATGACTGAAAGATTGTCAAATGTGCTGTAAAAAAAGAAAAGAAAAAAAGAGCTCCAAAATTACTATGCTAGATTGATTTTAGTTCAACTAATTCTAGGGTCCGGGGGCCCTAATGGCTGAGTGGTTTGTGTGTTCGACTTGAAATTGAAGGGTCTGGGGTTCAAATCTGTGCAGTGCCAAGCTGCGGATGGTCGTTCCTGTCTTTCGGATGAGACAGTAAAAACTGAGATCCTGTGTCGTAGTAGGTGTTGGCAAGTTAAAGAACCCTCCCTACTCTACGACCAGCAGTGCGGAGCATAGGCAAAATGTGTTGTCCTTCACCAGCACATGGTGACATCTCCATATGCGTGAAATATTCTTGAGAGGCATTAAACAACAATACAACCAACCAATTTCTAGGGTCTCATTGTCAAACAAAAATGCACAGTGTAGTCTGTTTTAAGAGACTGTCCAAGGGAAATTGCAAAAAAAGGTCTCATATATGTCAGATGATCTCCTAATTCAGGTGATTTATAAATGAAAAAGCCATTTTTGGAACCACAGGTTTAGGTGACATAAGACAGGTGGTCCCTTAATTCAGTGAGTCATTAAGGTTAGGTTAGACTGTATTTTTCTGTACTTGTACTACTTGTTTCTCTTGTAATAGTGAGATTGCCTCTTGGCAAGGTCCCTCTGTAATTATTACACAGATTTCTGTTAAACACCTGATTATATAATTCATCAGACCTCAACAATTCATATGAACTTTTCTATGTGTGAGATTTTGCACAAATCTTTATTACATATATAATGCTTGTTTGCTTTAGCCTTTGTGTAGTAATTGATTTTTTCTGTTTGATATTAAAGTACTAATTGATTATTGGAAAACTAGCAACACAAATATGAGAGAGAGAGAGAGAGAGAGAGAGAGAGGGCGAGAGAGAGAGAGAGAGAGAGAGAGAGAGAGAGTGAGAGTGAGTTATTTAATGGTCTATGATCTTCATATTCACTTGGGATTTGAAAGGTGTTACTGTAGTGGAACTCATCATCTCATTATATAATAATTACACTACAATTTAGCCTAGTTCTGACATAATCCAAATATTGCAGACAGTAATATTGATGAGTTATTGTAATCAAGGCATCACACTTACCAAGACTTGCATCGAAATAATGGATCCTATTGGCCCATGCACTGAAAATTCTAAGTGACCCTCATTTTCCATTATTTTTAAGAAGATGTCCATACTGGGCGATAGTTGCATTGGGATCTCATTTGTGTAGTCTCTCTGTTTGGTCTGATTATATCAATATATGCAGAAATCGAATTAGGGATTTCTTTTTGTGTATATAGAATGCAAACTCTGATGAACAAAAGTTTACTTCTTAATAGTGCAATTATCTCATATTCAAAATGTCCATGGATTTCACATCTGGGGGTTATCGTCACAAGTAAGAATTATTCTGGAATAAAAGCGTGTTTGTGTAGAAAGGAAAATTATATTAGTTACTGACACATTGAAGTCAGTGCTAGGTGTTTATTTCAGCGTTTGTGAAATGGATTGTTTACTACAGGGTAATTACTAAGCTGAAACTCTAGTGTACATAACTCTGAAACTCTGACATTGATTTTAGAACCGAGTGTAAAAGTTTAGTATGACATACATGTACATTTGTATTTATGCATAGAAGTGTCCTGAGAAAGTATTTCTGCATGGTTATATGTTAGTTAGGTAATTCAGACATGAAATGACAATTAGAAAAGTACATAGTAAAACCTGCCTCAGCAAACATCTGTTTTTGAAGACCACCTGGCTACAAAGACCATTTTTGCTGTCTCCATATTATCCAGAGTTGAATTATTGATATTTCACAAAAAATCCTCCAATTCAATGAATTCCTATCACTCATGGTCATAGTCAGCGATATCTAAATATACTACATATTGTACTTTTGATAGAAAAATCACATGTCAGCAATCTCTAAAAATGCTATATATTTTTAATGGAAAAAAAACCCATTATAGTAATTTCTGGATATGCTATATGTTGTACTGAAAGCAAAATGGACCATTATTGATTCGATAATCTAAAATGGATTGCAACCAGATCTGACAGAATTAAGTTATATTTTATTAAATAATTGCTGAATTTTTTAGCACTTACAACCTACGAGTATATTGGTTGTTTGTTATTATTGTGAAAGGGGCTCTGGATTGCCACAAAGCTTGGCCATGAAAATAAGTGCAATGGACATGTAGCAAAATTTCATTCAAAGAGTTCTAGTGCTTAGCATTTAAAGAGAAAATTGCAGGTTATTTAACGGGGGCCTGCAAACTAAGGCCCAACGTCAAAGTAGGTGTAGACACATTACAGAAACTGTGGCTTTTTTTTTACAAAGACACCTACAATATATCACTCATCAATAAATCATAAAATTGCATGAAATTTCAGTATTGATAATTCAACAAATTATGACTTTAATTCAATAAATATAATCACAATCAGATTTCTGTCCCTCTTGAAAATCAGATTTCATCACAGTTTGTCAATTTGTTGCAAATTGGAAAATTACTCACAATTCCAGTGATTTTAGATTATTGATGAAATGTTCCTTTGTTGCTTAGCAATGACTTTGAGTTCCAAGCATAGGCCTGAATTTGAAACCCTTCAATGGTATTTGGGGATGTCACCATATTAGAAAGATATTCTTAAGAAGAGAATTGAACCAAGATGAAACAAAAATTAGGACCCACCCTCCCTAATAAAGGCTACTATCAAAAACATATAGTGTGACCTCATAGGTCATTCTTGAGCTTGATCTTTACAGGCTCCCAGGGATTCATAACCACAATGCTGTGTAATCAAGTGCTCTTAAAAAAATTGTACACTAAAGTTTTATTGGAATTATAGCAGTTGCCATGGTTGCCCGTTTTTTCTATGATGAATTGATTTTTGAATGCCTGCCATATGTTTATGTTGATTTGATTGTAAAGCAAACACATCATCAAATGTTTGTTGTTTAACTGCTCAGTCATCAGAGACCATGAGACAGTAATCTATTATCCTTTACTGTATCCTAGCACACAAGTTATTACAATGAAAGCAAATGTGATGATGTGTTGATATGGTGGATACTATTATGAAATACCACACCTTCAAACACAGAAATGTGGTCTGCAAAAACAGGTGGTTACTCAAGAAAGGTTTTATGCAAAGGACCATGCAAAAAATTGTTGCCGTGTAAGTTGTCCTGTAAGATAGGTGGACTATTGTAACAGTTGGATTGCAAGACAAGTTCCACTGTACATATGTGGTATAGAAGAGAAAAGTTTCATTTTGTAGTGGATGAACAAAGGTCAGAAAGACAATTGATCATATTTCACCTTAATTTGTTTCATTACTCTTTTACACCTATATCTTCAGACTGAATAAAATCACATCATGGTGAAATCATGCTGTTGTAAGCACAAGGCATTTGGACCTAGACTTAGAATTTTATTCATCCAATATTTAAAGCCTTTCACTGGCCTAAGGCTTTCAAATATTGGTCTATGAACAGCAATCAGAACTACTGAGCAGTGATTAAAGAATCATTAACGTGGCAATTTGATTATTGACCTCAGGGCTTTTATCACCTCATACATGTATGAAGTGCCAGAATCTGGTTGTGTTGCAGCCTGGGCTTGACCCTTGGGCCACAGGGCCAATGTGGTTCTTATTAGGGCAGGTATCAAAATTTCTTTGCTTATCCCATCAGGGGTTTGCAAAACTTGTTTCTTTTTTTAATGCTGAGACTGTGATCATTATACTTATATTGTCGTATTTTTTTGTGCTTGGATTTTTTTAATATCTCTTATTGCTTCTTAAATTTATCATTTATCACTAAGAATCCTTAAAAATAACCCATATTTTAGTCAACATAGGTAAGAATTATTTTATTTTTCCATGCTAGAAAACTTTAAACTATCTACAAAGTGAATCACAATTGATCGATCTTGTAGATGAATGTGAGTTTAGCGGTGAGTCAGCCATAACAAGCTGATGAACTGCAGCATCGACCCAGTAGCTCTAATAAAGAAAGCCATCAAATGCATGCTATCATAGCTTAGGCCATGTATAGATCTCCACTTCATTGATATGTCAGTCATGTAACAACATCCCAGACTTAAGGGAAAATAGTGATTGAGATTTTTTTGTGATTATAGGTACATATACCCTGTGATGTTCTGTCATAGATAAGGGAGACAAATCCGCAGGGATACACAGGGTTAATGAAACTACATGTGTAGAATGTTATAGATGTCAGAAGGGTGTTGCTATTATTATGTCAATACTGTAACAGATTTGTTTACTTTATTTACACCTTTATTATTTAGAGATAAGGACTTCAAAATAGGTATATATAGTCAATCAGGGGTCACCACCATGGCTCAGTGGTTGGCATTTTTGCCTTCTGATTGTTAGTCCATTGGTTTAAATTATGTGCTGTGCTGTGGTTGGATCTCCCTGTCTTCTGGGTGTGACAGTAAAAACCACCCGTGTCATAAAAGGTGTCAGCACATGGGAGAACCCTCATTGCTCAATAGCCATAAGTACTGACCATTGGCCAAATTTGTTGTACTTCAAAAGCATTGGTGACGTCTCTGTATAAGTGAAAGATCCTTGAGGGGAACGTTTAACAACAATACGACCAGTAGAACCAACCAACACACTCAATCATTAAATCCTTTTAAAGTCACCCAATAGTTCATTGCCTTGTCATTCTGACATTGGCCCACATTACAGGAACAGGTATTTTACTCTTAATAGTTGCACCTTAGTATCCTCAAATAGACATTTCTGTAGTTTTGTAAATAATTCATTTTGACAGAAAAACAGTCCTTTAATGTAACATGAAATATTTAACTTAAGATATTTCATCTGTTACAGTGTTGGATATGTCATAATATCATTTTTATTGAATTGAATTATTTGATTCCCTGGCATTATAGACTTAGATTGCAGAACAAATCTGAAGTCATATATAGATTTATTGGTCTTAGAGTTGATGGCTGCTTTGCCTGAGACTTAACCTAAGAGTTATGGTTTTGACATTCTGTAGACATCCAATATAATGAATCTAAGGGTTTGCATGGATCTAGAGCTCTTGAACTTGGCTTTACAAGTGTCAAGAGTTCACACTTCACATTATATTCATGTACATGTAATACTATTGTTGGACATGTCTTCAAGGTCTTGTGACTAATCAAACATTAATGTTAATCTGTCTGTTTTACTGTTGTGTGATGTCTCACTGAAGAATATTTCACTTATATGGCAATCTAATTACAATTTGATCTTATAGATTTGCCACATGAAGATCAAATGAAATCAGTTGAGAGGTCAGATCCTATGATTTTTGTCAGGAACCAATCAGACTTTATTGAGAGGTCAAATTTTGTAACCTTTGTTAGTAACCAATCATATTTCATCAAGAGGTCAACACCATTAACCTTTGTCAGGAACCAATCATATTTCATCAAGAGGTCAACCTCCATATAACCTTTGTCATGAACCAATTATATTTTATCAAGAGGACAAACCTTTTAACCTTTGTCAGGAACTAATCATATTCCATCAAGAGGTCAACCTCTATGTAACCTTTGTCAGAAACCAATTATATTTCATCAAGAGGACAAACCCTTTAACCTTTGTCAGGAACTAATCATATTTCATCAAGAGGTCAACCTCTATTTAACCTTTGTCAGGAACCAATTATATTTCATCAAGAGGACAAACCCTTTAACCTTTGTCAGGAACCAATCATATTTCGTCGAGAGGTCAACCTCTATATAACCTTTGTCAGGAACCAATTATATTTCATCAACAGGACAACACCTTTAACCTTTGTCAGGAACTAATCATATTTGCTTAAGAGGTAAACTCCTTTAACTTTTGTCAGAAACTCCTTTAACTTTTGTCAGAAACTCCTATAACCTTTGCCAGAAACCAATCATTTTTGTCAGAGGGAGTATGATAAGATAGAGGAGGAGTAAACTTAAATGAGGTTGTAGGATTTGTTACACAACAGGAAAAAAGAGCATGTTTAGGATCAAGTTTTAAGTAGACAGGACTTACACGATTATGGTTATGTCACCAGGTGCTGATGGAGATGTTGGAATAGTGGACTGGTCAATCAAGGCCATGAAACAGTGTTGGAAGTATATCTAACATGTCAATACCTAGTTTGACACAGGGCCTTGCTGACTCTTCTGAACTTGCTGGGCTCATCTATAGAGTTTTATTACAAATATGGAAGGCTAGGCAAATATACAGTTGCTACCTTTCTTTGTGTCTTTACATGTTAGGTTTGTTGTGACCTGGAGTCAAACAAGGAATCTTTTATATAGGGCCTATACTTTAATCACTTATCTATCATTGTGGTCAACACTTAATCATTCCATCCTTACAGGCCATTACAGACTCATCTAAGACAATAGAAAAGGTTATGCCATTTTGGTAAATAAAAAAAGGGGTGAAAAGGTCAAGAAAAAGCTGTCATAATGTCAAATAAATACTGTCAGAGTGATATTTCTTGTTGTAGAGTATACAGAATGATAACTATCCTTGATATTAAAAGCTCTTGACCCTTAAGTGAGACATCAATACAACACTGACCGACTGCAGTGACCTATGATATTTTCAATAAATGTTATACTGTCCGTTGTGGACCAACATGTACCTTTGGCCTTACAAGATTTGATGTGCAATAAGAAAAATTCTGTTATAAATCAAGTGTGGTGGGAAATCAAAACTATTGTTATATGTATATATATACATTTGTTAAATATTTTTGTTTGAACATATGTATCTTATGACTTAGTATTAATTTTTTTGCATAAAAAAAGCATTAACTTGCATGTAGTGTACTTATGGTTAATATTGTCGCAATGTAAAAGGATCTTGTCAAAGATCAGGGTTTATTAGTCTGTTATCAGCAAGCTTAGGTAAGACCTATAATTTCTTCTAAAATGTCTGCCAATGGTCCATCTTTTTCGGAAACTGCTATTGCAGATATTGAACTGATATTTTTTGTATGTGAGTGTTATATCAATTGGCTACAGATCTAGTTCATGTTTTGATCAAGTTAAGCAATTTTTAGGTCATCTGAGCTTTGTTCATGGTGACCTATTGCGATCACTTTTCGTCCATCATCATCCGTCTTCCGTTGTGCGTTGTTCGTTAACATTTCACATTTTGAACTTCTTCTCAAGAATTACTGAATGGATCAGGCCCAAACTTGGTACAGATGTTCTACACAAGGTCCCACACAAGTGTTGTTACTTTTCTGGGCCATGCGAAATCCAAGATGGATGCCATGGCCTCTGATTGGCTGAGACATTTTGAACTTCTTCTCAAGAACCACTGAATGGATCAGGCCCAAACTTGGTACAGATGCTCTACACAAGGTCCCACACAAGTGTTGTTACTTTTCTGGGCCATGCAAAATCCAAGATGGCTGCTATGGCCTCTGATTGGCTGAGACATTTTGAACCTCTTCTCAAGAACCACTGAATGGATCAGGCCTAAACTTGGTACAGATGTTCTACACAAGGTCCCACACAAGTGTTGTTACTTTTTTGGGCCATGCGAAATCCAAGATGGCTGCCATGGCCTCTGATTGGCTGAGACATTTTGAACTTCTTCTCAAGAACCACTGAATGGATCAGGCCCAAACTTGGTACAGATGTTCTACACAAGGTCCCACATGTATATGGCCCATGCTCAGCACTTATGGTCATAGACTAAGGAGGGCTCTATTACGTGAGGTTTGCACCTACGGGGGACACAGGACCCTGGTTGTTACTGTCTCATCTGAAGGACAGGGATAGCCAATCACAGCAAAGCACAGATTTGAACCACTGATGTCACCATCAGTAAGGCAAATACACTGATGACTGAGCCACAACAACCCTTGAGTAATGCATAAACAGGCATCTTGTCAGTTGGATTAATTGGCAGATGAAATTAAAAAATCTGTCACTGCATAGGATTATGTCCTTAGCATTAGTGATATTTCTTAGGCCTGCATCATTCTTATGCCACTAGGACTTAATAATGTTATGTGAATGGACCAGTAAAGGAAACAAAAAACTCTAATATGTATTGGTGTTTTGATAGATGCCTATGTGGAATGAGTTTCCTCCGACCCTTGACTGGCATCACCATGTATGCATTAATTGCTTATCCATGATAAATGACTCCATGCAAATCATGACTCTGATTCTACCAGATTTAACCAAATATCTGTTGAAATTGATGAAATAGCAACTAAGCAAGCAAATAAACAAGTGCAAAATTCTAATATGTATCAGTTGTTTTGATGGATGCATATGTTGAACGAAGCTTTTTGTCTGACCTGTGACTGGTATCACCATGCATACAACGCTTATCCAAGATAAATGTAACTTCTCGTGACAATAAACTCTACTGAAGCCACTGTCTCTGACAGATTAAATGTTTATATTCCCATGCTGAAACCTGCAAAGTGTTTGGAGATATTGATGAAATCCGGTCAGCCCATCAGAATTAGATGTGTGCTTGCTATAAGTATAATTACTCATGCTATTGTACAGTGCAATGTATAGTATACTCTTTATACTGGATTTCCTAGTAGACAGATCAATGTACTTACATACTGTGATAAAGTATGCAAGTTCTCATCTGGGTCAATTAAATGTTTGATTAATCCTGTGGTAAATAAGAGCTTGACATGCAAGCATGATCGGGCACTTTGATGGCGGTGTGGTCCTGTCTTAGCCTATTCAGCAGTATGCTTTATTCCTAAATTGAGAATTTCAAGAGTAGGTAAGACACCACTTAAAAATGAGAAATTTAATAGTTGAAAAGATGTAGGAAAGCAGAGCCAATATTCTATGCAGATCAAGGATTTTTTTTCAGACTAGGGGTCCAAGTTGTGGTATCTTGAATTAGGTGTAAGCCAGTGTCAATATTTTCTGTTCATTTTGTGTGAAAATGGGGATGGCTCCCCCTTAATTTTGATCCACCCTGGAAAGAAATTCTGGATGATTTAACACATCCAAATGATATTAAAAATGCTCAATGTTTGATTTAAGAGACTGTAATAAAAAGAGAAACCAAAACTGTTGTAGTAACAGTAAAAAACTGTTGTTTATTCAAAAATTAAAAAAAAAAAGTTCATGATCTATCATCTATTCATCTAATGAACAACTCTTTTCTATTAAAGAATTGTATTGATGAATTATAAATGCAAGTAAATATAGAAGTGTAATCACTCACTCCTGGTCCCATGAGATATTAACTAAATGTGTGTATTCACTAATCTAATGATGTTCATTTCGATAGTGAATGGATTCCTGGCAGAGTTACAAAAACATTTGAAAAACGTGAGAGAACAATCCCTGCTTACATGTGCGTGTGTCACTTTGCTCAATAGAGACACTTTGAGGTTGGTCACTATTGGTCATTTGTCCATCTGTGTGTTTACGTTGTACCTTTATTTTTGTTTGTTGTGTCCATTTCACATTGTTATAAGCAGTCTAGGAGGGTTGATTATTATTGCAGGTGCATACAATGGTCATGTTTAATTGTCAAAATGGTCTTGAATTAAAGAGGAACTCGACATGTATTTGTAATTAAAGTTAAAGCAACTTCAACAAATCAACAAAAAATATACAGTTGAATCTCGAAAACTCGAAGTGCTTGGGACTCATGATATACTTCAAGTTTTCGAGACCTCGAGGTTTCAAAAATAAGATATCTCTCCAGCTGAAAGCTATCTCGCCGACCCAAACCCCTCTTATTCACTCCCTTTTCTGATCACTGTTCTCATCACTCATCATTTGGGTAAATTATGATACTGAAATAATTCAACACTGTCAACATCTTGATTACTGAATAAACATGAGGTAATTACAATATCTGCTAAAAATTGCATTTCAAAAGATTGAGTTGATATTTCAAAGGTATTTTTAAGCTTTAGACTATGAAATTTATTCGAGAGATCGAAAAATTCGAAAAATCTGGACTGTAGCTTAAATTACTTTGAGAGATCGAGAACTTCAAGAGATCAACGTTTGAGTTTTAAAGATTCGACTGTATATATAAATGCCTAAAAGAAGTCCCTTGCATGTCATACTGCAGTGGCATCATATTTATGCAGCAGAATTCTGCAGCTCTGCCCATGACTGTATCTTACTGCAGTGAGAAATCTTTAACATGCCTACAACATTTGTAGAACAGGAGCTTGGTTTCTGCTATTTCATCTTGAGGAAAGGAGAAACCAGTTGTCTCTGCCTAAAAAGTGAAAATAGAACTTATTGACCCTGATTGGAACATGGTGAGCAATTAAGTGCCCTTTGACTACATCGTTTCTTCCATTTCAAAAGAGTCCTCTGACATGATGCTGAGAAGAATCTGAGAAAACAACAACAACAAAACAAGACTTGTCCGAAATGACTGGAGTTCTGTTGTGTATGAGGTGACCCATGTGTTCAAATAGAGATTATATGAACAATAACAAAATTCCCTTGTGGAATATGGCCACTACAAATATGCTTATGATTACTCTGAGAAAAACAGATAATGTTTCAGTAGCTAAGCCTTGACTTAGTCGATGATAGACAGCATTACATGTAGGGATGATACAGGTTCATAAATCACAGGATATCTAACCTCATTAGTCCTATTTGCTTCACAACCAATTATGATCCCATGTATCTCTATACTCTCCATTGGACCAAGGGCAAAATAAAGTTCAATGTCATTTAATGCCAAGGCTCTCACTCGAAGAAAAATGTCTTTGTGTGATATCATGTCCACTATAACTAATTCTTAAGTATTCTTTTGTCAAGTTTACTCATGATCAAACCTGAGTTTATTTTCTATAATGAAATATTTCTTTGCCCCTATAACAGATGATTCAAGGGCATATAGTTCATGGAATGTTCGTCTGTTCTCTATCTGCAATACTTACTGTAAGCTTAGCCATAACTGTTGAACAGAGTGAGGTCTGTTTAGTGATGGTAACACTGAATTGTGTCAACCACATTAATAAACGGTCAAATATAAATGAAAAACAGAATTCTGACGGTCTCTGTGTTGAGATGGCATCCTAAGCGAGATGTTTTCTTTTTTTTAGCTCACCTGAGCCGAAGGCTCAAGTGAGCTATAGTCATAGCGCACCGTCCGTCCGTCCGTCCGTCGTCCGTCCGTCCGTAAACTTTTCACATTTTCGACTTCTTCTTCAGAACCACTGCAGGGATTTTGATGAAACTTGGTAGGGTTGAAGTACTCATGGTCCCCTACAAGTGTTGTTTCGGTTGGATCCGCCCAGG